>JAVQJG010125500.1:0-24116 GCA_036024015.1 Craterocephalus amniculus | reverse complement strand
TCGTGACGGTGACAAGATGGCGGAGGAAGGAAACGCCCAATGTGCATCACTTCAGCTCAATACAATCCTATGGGTCACGTGGTTTAAGGGTTTGTCCATTCTTTTTACAGTCTATGGTTCGTCCCCACAGCGAAGCCGAGGCGGCGTCCACAGGTGAAGCCTCACACCTCCCGGCTGTAATTACCTGTCCTCCGCCTTCAGGGACCACCCCCCACCCCCGTCAGGTCACCTAATTAGTCCCGTATTAATCACCTGCTCTCCTGCTCCGCCGGGTCATCACAGCAGGTGATGACCAGCGGTCCCAGCCCTAAGTGTTTGGACAAGAAACGCACACACTTCATTAATTTGTGAAACTGTAACCTGCCACACACACACACACACACACACACCCAGCTCCGACGTCTGAATGAATCTGAAGCGGCCATAATGACACATCATCAGTCCTCTGAGCGTCCTTGTCCACGTCCGGCCTCCTGACGCGTCCCCCCTCTCATTAATTCGCTCCCACGCCGCCCCCTCCCTGCTTTCTGATTGGCTGCTGGGTGGGCCCGCTGTGGTAAGACGCCACATTTATACGGGCCAGTTCCCGGCAAACAGGCCGCAGCGGGTCGCTGATGAACCGGCGGAGATTAGAGAGCCGGACGGGACGATTTCCCACGATGCTGCTGTGAGCGCCGCACGCCTACCTGGCTGTGCTTTTCTTTACTCCATGTCCCGAACATCTACCTGGCCTTTGTTTCTTTTTTAACTCCAGCATGTTGATGCATCGGCTACTGTTTTCCTCCACATGAATCTGTTCTCCACATTCAGATTTTTTTTTTGTAAAAACGTAAAATATTCTGCTTTTCTCAGATTTTGCTTCCAGAATTACTTGTGCATCATTATTTCTGATAAAAAATACCTTTATAATTGGTTTTCTTACAGTTTTCCACCTCAAACTTGACTGAGACAGGGTGTTATTGTCCTTTTTTAAAGAGGGAAGAGTGGAACTAACCCTTGTAAAGCAGAACTTGGCTCAGCTTTTTGTGTAATATTGAGTTACTCGGTTCGGTTGCTGCGTCCGGCCGTCTGCTCAGAGCGGGACGTGTGCAGCAGTTTTCCGGGGAATGTTGCTCATGGCGTCACTTTCCTGCATCTTGCTGTTTCCTCCGGCGTCGGGTATCGAGGAGCATGAATCTTGTGTAAAATTAGTTTTTATTGCTCTGCACAGGCGAGATCCACGGCTGGGCGGCCTGATTGCGGCCAGCTGTCTATTATTATACAGTTATGTAAAAACCAGCTTCGGGAAGTTGAGTGAGACTCAAGCAGTCAATGATGATGATTTAATGTTGTGTTTGTGTCGGCCCCGGCTCATGTAAAACTGGATGTTTTTAGTGCTTCACGTTAGAAAGTGATTCTGAAAAACATCCAGAGAACAGATGAACCAAGAGTTCGCTGGTCAGTCAGTAAAAGGTAATCAACCTTTTAAAGCCCAACCCAAGAAAAACCTGGGAAGAAAAGTCTGGGGTTTTTTCCCGGGTTTGGTTACGGGTCCTTGATGGAGCCGGTCCAGGTCCCGGACTCGGGTCCATAGTTCCTTCATCTCTGACCCTCGTTCCTTTTTTAAATAACTTTCCAATAAAGGCCTCCGGAGCTGAAGAAAAGGAAAAATCTGATATTTAGGAAGTTTTTTTCCTTTGTAAAAACGAGGTCAGAATTAAACTGAATTCCGGGGAAAAAAGGAAAACGTGTAATTTAGGAGGAAAATGAACAGGAAAAAATGAAAACTATGTCCGGTCATAAATAACTTTATCCAGTTTATCGTCTTGCTTTATTTTTTTTCCAGATTTTACCATTTTTTTCTTCTCTGTTGTGTTTAAACTGCAGACGAGAGATTTTCCATCCATCAATCAGGAGCTCAGCGTTGCATCTGCACGCTTCTGCCTTCCTGCAGCTCCGTGACCAACTCGGGGGTTTTTATCCGTGTGTCCGTGGTGACAATCGGGAACCACGAGGAAAAGTTTCCTACCAAACTCTGACCCCGTAATCCCTGCGGTGGTCTGGTTTCTCTTCCTCCGCTGGCCGTCTTCCTCTTCCTCACTCTCTGAATGTGGGGTTTGTGCTCAGAGGTCAAAGGGCGTCTCTGCTTTGAATCTCCGGATCCGAGCAGAACCAGAGAAACCGGAGCAGCTTGTTCCTATTAAAGCACTGAGACCATGGAGGTCCTGAACCACCTTACGGACCGGTTCTGGACCACCTCCTGGTTGCTGAGTCCTGCTGCAGGAAGAGGTGCATAATTGTTCAAGCAGGCGCTGAATTTATGGCTGAGGGATGAGTTCTTACCTCGGAGCTGCGACCTTTGACCCCCGAGCAGGAAATGAGCGTGTCAGAGGACTTGGTCTGATGAATTGTAGCCGGTAGATCAGCTGCTGCTGAGGAAGAGGGAGAAAACGAACACTGAGCGGCAGGAGATGGAGAGAAGAAGAAGAAGAAACGAAACGCAGCCATAGAAACGGAGTCAGAGGCCACAGAACCGAGGATGATGAAGATGGACGGAGAAAAAGATTTAAAGCTTAAAGAGAAGGGCCGTAAATCTGTTGTTTCTCACCAGTCGGAGCTCTCAGAGCGTCCTTCCCCCTGAAACCGGCCGAATTTCTCCTCTCATTCCCCCGCAGATACGTCTGCCTCGTCGCTCGGGACGTTGTTTTCTAACTGAAATATTTCGTACAGCTCGTGCAGCGAAGGCTTGTTTACAGCAAAGCTCACATCCTGCCTCTCTGAGATCTTCCAGCCAGCAGAAAACAGTCTGTCCTCGACACTCATGTCTTCTCTTGTCCTCTTTCTACGATAATGTCGTCTCTTTGCTGAATCGGCCACGGTTCGAGTATAAAGCGGCCGGTGAATGCATTTGCTAGTGTGTGACGTGGTGCATGAAGCTGAACTCTAATGCAATGTCATGAAGAAAAAGTCGTACCGCAGTGATCCCCAACCCTGGTCCACATGGCCCACCATCCTGCAGGTTTTAGGTGTTTCCCCACCCTAAGATGTTCCCCTGCTCTAAAAGCTGTTGGTTTAAAATAGTTCCTGGTCTAAACGCAGCTGGTTTTACATGTTCTATGGTCTAAGATGTTTCCCCGGTCTAAACCCTGACATTTCAAAATGTTTCTCTGTTTTAAACACTGCAGGTTTTAGACGTTTCCTTATTACAACACCCAAACTCTCTAACCCTTGCTATAAAAGGTAAAATTTCAAGCTCAAATTGATCCAAAAGCGTTAAAGAATAAACTATAGAAGCTGCAGAAGCTTCGCAGCCATCAGGTGGTGGGTTTTGTTCATGTGGAGCAGCTTTTTTAAGGCCAGCAGTCAAACTAAATGTAAAGTAAAGACAAGGCTTCATTTTGCTAGAGCTTCTGTCAAATTTGCAAAAGCATTTCCATGCAGGCTGGATTTCACTTTGAGCTGGAGGAAAACCCTCCGAGATTTACTTTAAAACAGAAAAGCGGGTTGAAATGACAGGAGCGGCAGCCAGAAGTGTTCATGGGATGAAAAGACTAAAACACCATGGACAGGATGGAAATCACTGAGCAGAGCAGGTAACGCTCACATCCCCTCCCTCCTGACAGGAATCCCGTCTAAACTTCGCTTACAATAAACCATTAACTTTTTTTTTTTTTTTTTGACTGAACAGAAAACCAAGGGGCTGTTTTTCAGTGTTTGCTTCGTATCTGCAGCTTTAACGTCTGCAGGTCACTGTATTTTACCGTCCTTTCATTTCATAGGTGGACAAAACGTCCCCTTCCAAAACTGCTTTTCAATACTAATATAAAACACCATATATGTTATCATTCAACATATATTAAATTACAATTTTCTAACACAGACCCTTTTATGGTATAAAGAACTGGAAATTTAAAAAATGGTTTACAGTCTTTGGTGACAAAAATGCGGCAGTTTAAAAAAGATGCAACCGCCAACCATAGTTATGTACAATAAATGTAAGAAAGCAGAAAAATTACAAATGAGGATTAATGAGGATGAGGATTTTTGATTCCACCAAAACAAAAAACCCAATTTTATTCATTTTTAGTTTATCTTAGAATATTCTTTACATTTTCAACCACCCAAAATCTAAAAAAAACATTTTAGTTTAATAAAAAAGTGATATTGTGTTAGAAAAGGGGGCATTTAAAGGGTCAAAATTAATGTAGAAAACAGAAAAATGACATATCTGATGTTTTATTCAGGACAGAAAAGCAGATTTTGGGAGGTGACACTGTTGCCTATGACATGAAAGCATAGTTAATTTGTCCCCGGGGACCTTCTGACCTTTTGCATAAAACTTAAACCGGAATTTCGAAGTTCCCCGAAAGAACTTCCTAAAAATGATCTCAAATGACCTAAACAAAAAACGATTCCCTGATTACTTCTAAGGGTGAAGTTTTCTTCATTATTAGTTAAACATGATGTCGAAACGTCCCGTAGAGCCGACCGGGAATCCCAGAAAACTCCTTAATTCAGACATTTTGTCTGTAATTTTCCATCTGATCTGCTTTTAGCTGAAGAATCATTAACGAGTTGAATTAAAACCCAATATGCGGTTTTGCCAGGCTGCAGGTTTTAAGCGTTTCCAGCTTCTTTCACATCACAAGCAGCTGGAGGGAGAGACGTGTGGAGGGACGGGGGGCGTCCAATCAGAGCGCAGGGAAAGCGTCCAGGCAGAATCCAGCTGTTTACATCTGGATCTGATCAGAGCGTCTTCATCATCACGGTGCTTTATGGGAGCGTTTTAACCCACTGTCCTTACACCGCTGATTATTTCCTGCTGTTTAACGTCCTGCTGCAGCGCCCCCTGCAGGCTGGAAGCCCCGTTTTCTGCTCGTTTATGTCCAAATGGCAGAAAAATGGTTGCAAATCAGGAGGAAAGTCTCTGTGGAATCATCTGGAACGTGTTTGATGTGAAGCTGAGTTGTTTTCTGTATTAATTCTTTTTCTTCTTCTGTTTCTTTTTCCGGTGTCGTCCTCCTGCCTCGGCCGCTCCTCTAAAGGTAGGTGAACTTTTTATTCTTTCCCCAATGCACGTGGAGCACGTTTCCTCCAAGTTCTTGGATAAAAACACGTTTCAGCTGCAGTCTGTCTCCGCTTTCACGTTTAATTTATAGCGCTGGGAGGAAAAGGAGCCGTAAGTGTTGGGCTTGTGATATCAGGTTTAATGGAGGACGTGCTTACTGCTGGTCTGTCATCATCTGAAAACCTGAGCCTGGACTCTGTTTTTAGTCCTGAAACTGGAGCAGTTGTTTTCATGGGTTTAGCAGAAACTTTTCTTTTGTCTTCACCATCTTTGTGGTTTTAAAAACTTTATTTTTGGTCAGTTGATGTTTCCAGACAGCTTCATGGGAAAATCAAGTTTTCAGTCTTTTTAGTGTGGTCGGTTAGTAGTTGTCAAAATCATTTATTCTCAGATAGTTGATAGAAAAATGTTGTATTTAGGTAGATATCATTAGCTACGGGTGTTGGCACTTGAATGCATCTTTGGTGTCTGCTTCTTCATGGAAAGAATCTGCCTCTGCTGCATTTAGCCCCACCCATTTTCAGCAGGTAGCCCCGCCCCCTGCAGTGTTTACCTGACGGACATTGTTTACAGCAGCGGTGGAAACCTTGGTCCTCAGTTTGCAGGTTTTCCATGCATCCCCGCTCCAAAACACCTGATTCCAAACCAATGAGCCACTAGGATTGTTTGTTGGATCCATTAGATCTGAATCAGGTGCGTTGGAGCAGGGATGCATGGAAAACTAGCAGGAATGTGGCTCCTGAGGACCCGGGTTCCCACCGCTTCACAGAGCTGCCAAATCATGGAATGTTTGATTTTTACTCGGGAGCCGGATTTTCCCAGTCGGGAATATAAGAATAGGACCATTCAATGTCAGATATCCGACTTGGGACAACTGAAAGATGGCTGCTTATTCCCAGATCTGACCTCAGTCGATCTGGGAATAAGCAGCTTTGTTGCTACATTTAGCGACTCTTAGACCTCTGTAACTTTTCTAAAAATCAGCTAACGACACATCTAACAACTTTTTCTGGTGTTACTGGAGACCTACATACAGCCACATCAATTAACGAAGTACAAATACTTTATCTTAAGATGAAATTTTGGGTATCTATATTTTATTTATTGTATTTATTTTACCGCTGACTTATGACTTTTTCTTACATTTTTTCTTTCTGGCTCATCGTTTAGAAAAAACAAAAAACGATGAGCCAGAAAAATGTTGCATCCAGATAAAAGTTGCATCCAGGTAAATGTTGCTTTCAGATCGTGAATCTTGTTGCAGTCTGAGCGAACAGCTTACGCTAGCTAATGCTAGTTTGCCCAGCAACCGTAGCTTCTGTTTTAACCTGATGCAACTGTGAGCACAGCAAAAACTCAGACATCTCAGCTGTTTAATGGTTTTTCTGTTTTTCCCTCACATACTGATTGTAAGTAATGAGTCTTGTCAACATGTTAGAGGTCTTGCTGCTCACTTTAAAATATCTGCACACATTAGGGTTGCCACCTTTCAGAAATCAAAATAAGGGACGCCTACCGCAACTCCTCCGGTCCATGATTGCGACTTAGTGATATCCCCTAAAATCTATATCATATTTAATTCAATATGTTACCTTGATTACATTTAATCAGTGACTATTAAGTATGTTTTTTATTGCATATATTTCCATAATACAAGAGCAGGTATTCATTTTAAAATAAGTCAAAGGGAGCACAGAGTTTATCTATAAATGGTAATTTAGTCAGTTGTGAGCTTAAGTTCCCACCAATGTTTTTACTAAAAAGGATCAAAACATAGGCCTATATACATAATATTAATGTGTGTATAAAATCAAGATAACTAAAATTTTTTGTTTTTAATAATATTGAATAATAATATTGAAATACTTAATGATAAAATATAATTTATAATATTAAAGAAAAACTTGGATCCTTTATTTATTTTGATCTGTTAATCCATAGGTATAATTTGTTCTTTAAATGGCAACGCATATGAAATGAAAATTTAAATAAAAAATACTTTTTTAATCCCAGAGGGAAATTCAATATTGTAGTAGTTTTTCTTTTTACAATTAAAAATTAATTTAGATCTTATTTCTGCAGTCTGGTGGCTGGTGGAAGGAATGATCTTCTATAGGCCTACCTCTGTCTTGCATCAGACTATAACAAGAATCTGTTGTTGCATCACGGTTGTGGAGAGGGTGTGAAGATCCTCCATCATCTTCATCAGCTTGTGCAGGATTCTTTTTTGGATGATCAGCTCCAGCGTCTCCGGAGTTAATCGCCAACATAGGCCTATATGCTATTGGCTAATATTCCTTATATTAAATAAACAGATAATCCTACAGTCTGATGTCAGACAGCTCGACGTTCGTCCCTGAAAACCATCCGACGGAGTTTCCATGTTGCAGTAATTATATCTACAGACGCTTTCCAGCCCAGGATGAGGTTCTTGTACTTTTGTGCGGGTTTCTGCTTCAGAGGACTTGGCAGAATATCGGGTAGGGAACGTTTTTAAAAGGAGCGCGTGCTGTGAGCAGCGCAATCGTGTGCTTTCGCTAGGCAACCGTGACCAGAGTTAGAACCGGTTCACAAAGGCGGGGCTACCCGGGCGGCAGGGCTACCTGGCCACAGTGAAACATGCCGATACCGGCCCAGCGTCTCCATAACAGGAAATGGATAACGAAAACAAAAAGAACGGGTCGCAGGAGGAGACACACTGTTATCTTGTTCCACTCTGCCATCTGCAGAAATCCAGAATAAACTGTTGGGGACCCCCTGACAAACCTCATCTCTGAGCAGCTACTGCAGCCGCTACAAACGTAGCATCAATCAGCTAAGGAAGAGTTACGGGACCAGAATAGAAACTGGGACGCGGCGGTAACTCGAGATGCCCAAAATCATCATCATATATTCTGTTGTTGGAGACCTGACGGCAAACCAAACACGCAGGTCCTTGGATAAAAATGACGTAATGACGCAGCACCGGCCGGATCTTTCAGTGGAAAACTAAACCGGTTCTTTGGAAGTAGCAGAGCTGAACCAGCTAAGCTCTGGCACCAGCTCTCCGTTGGTAGAAATGACGTATGGGACCCTTTTAGTTGCCGTTTGTGTGATGATATGAAACATCCAAGCAGTTTGTTGCATCAGCAGCTTGTTCATCATCTGTATCGTGAAATCTACACGATGGCAGAGTTGCTCAAAGAAACTAAATCATGTAAGAAAAACTTAAAAAATTACATTAAATTTCCAAAAACCCAGCAACACAAGGTGATGGTGGGAGGGAAAAACTCCTTTTCCACCTTTCACAGAACCAGATTCAGGAACGTTACCTGTTTGTAACGCGGCGGTGACTCGTGGTGAGGGGACGCTCGTACACCGGAGGAATCCGGGTGCCGTGGGAGTTAATTTATTCCTGAAAGCAGGCAGCTGTAAATATTGCTGGTGCAGCCTGCAGCCGGTGTATTTTGTGAGAGAGGAGGCAGGTTTGGGCTCGGGCTGCAGAGCAACGATGGCTGTGTGCTGGGCTGCTGCTGAATGTGAAACTGAAGCGGAGAATCCTCATGCTTCATTCATAATTCACACGCTAACATGCAGGCTTTGATGAAAACACATGAATAAATCTGTCCTGTCTGCTTCGGGGGCTGTAGCAGTATGAGGAGATGCAGTGTTACTGTCGAGCCTCCAGATCAGCTGACCCATCAATAAACTACGGGTTGAAACAATAGATGTCACAATTACTTTGATAAAAACTTTATTAAATAGAATCTCAAGATATTGATCATGACTAGAAACGGGCATCAGTAAGACGACTGCAGAAAAGGCTCTGCCGATGTTAGTTTTCAGTTTCGTACGGCGCTGATCGATCGCTGCTCCCCGACTTCAGAGAATCTATAGTCATGGAGTTGGTTCATCAGTAAACTTTGTATTTTTGTTTATTTCGTGTTGCAGAGAAGCAGCTTTCACAGCGCTGCTATGATAAAGCAGCCCCTTTAAGAGGGACGTCAGCTGGTCTGAGAGCGTCAGCTGTTAGAAACTTTTTAAGTTTGTTGATGAATGTCCAGAGTTTGTTATAGAGGCTACAGCTTCTTCATGCGGCCATCCCAGGTCCTAATCCCATCTACATGTACAGTAAAGGGCTCGTCAGCTCGTCATGTGAAGGACAAACATTTATATAAATGGCATGTAATGGATTCTTTAACGCATCCAAAGTCCAGCCCAACTTGTGCGCCATTCAGCATCTCTTCTGGACAAATCCAGGTGCACGCTTGCTATATGCCAGAACTCAACAGGATGTATCTTAGGATATTTCAAAATAAAAGCACAAACACTTCACTCGTCTTCAACTATATAATGGACTCTGTTATTTACTTTCTGCAGAACAAATGCACGAACATATAAATTTGGAAATAAGTTTATACATAAATGTCACAGTTACAATTTAAATTAATTATTTTTCCAAAAAACCCTATTTTAACGAGGCTTGAATGTTAAAATCGACATATTTTTATTAGTGACAGACAGAAAAGTTGATGGAAAAACCATTTTGAAGTTTTTCTTTGTAGAATAGTTGGATTAACTTCAGTTGCAGTGTCATCAGAGCTTAATTTGTAAAGTGGGAGGTCCCGGATCACAGAGTAGGGGCGGACCTGGCAAGTTAAAAGTGATGCACCAGGTGATGGAGCTGCACTGTTGATCCGCCCATACGATTTTCGGTTTCATGTTGCCTTAAGATATGTTTGTGTAGCTTAATGACGATACGATAAAAAAAAACAGATTGAATGTAAATTTACTGAATGTAACACATTTGTCAATTCATTAAATGTATTTACCGGGGTGGGGGGGCGGATCCAATAAGATTTTCCGGTTCCAGATCCAACCGCGGAGGTGCCGGATTGCGATCCGGCACAAATTAAGCCCTGAGCGTCATGGCTGGTCAAATGATCTGTTTCCACTCCTAGATGCATTATGGAAGTTTTTGAAGATCTTTGTCCATTTTTCTCTTTTTTAAACATTTTTTTCTGCATTTTTTTGTTAAATCAATTTTAAAAAGTGAGTAATGTAGTGTCTGTACTTTCACTGGATCAGCGTTTTCCTGTGCAGTGGTCAGAAAGTGGCCGCCCAGCACGATAAACCAAACAAAAACTCATGTTTGCTTCATTAGACGTGTACAGTCGGCCAGTCTGCGGTCAGCGGCTCGGAGTTCGTCCCTGGGCTCTGACTGACAGGCTCAGCGCAGCAGCTCATTGGCCGTACAGGGGACAGCGGTGCCAGCCAATCAGGATGCGGCGGCGGCGCCTCTGTGGGCTGCTGGCAGGATTTGTGTTAAATATTAATGAGCGGTCAGATTAGCAGAACTCCCAGCAGCCACCGGGGCCGTGTCATGGTGCTGATAAGACCGGGCGGGGGTCCGGGGAGGCCCCCCTATCAGGAGACGGAGGACAATGGCGGCCAGACCGCCCCCTCCCAGACTGGATGCGGGGAACAGGAAGTGGTTCAAACACTATCTGCATATGGTTTTCCTGCTCCTGCCTTTCAGGAGAAAAACAAACAAACTATCTCCCTCCCATCCTCAGTAAGTCCTTTGGCTGCTCATGATTGGACATTACGTCAATTTAAGCTCTCTGATTGGTGGAAAGTTGGACAGGAAGTGGTTCCATCATCATTTCTGAGGTTAGTAGCAACATATTAATGCAGATGTGATGAATAATGGCGTTATGATGGATAATCATGGTGGATTTACCAGGTAGAGGCTCTGAATAAACACGATCCAAGCCCTCCATGGGGGGGCTGGAGGAATAAGGCAACTTTATCTGTACGTCTCATTTCCCGTTCAAGACGATTCAAACTGCTTTACATGAAACTTTAAAAGCATCTCAGTACAAAGAAAACATTAAAAAGTAGGAAAAGGCAGCAACAAGGGGTGCAGATTTCGTGCACAGATCCAGGAAAACTGATGAAAACACGAAATAAAATGATAAACCGCAAAAAGAATCAAAGATCAAAAGCTGCAAACTGGTTTCAGGGTGAAACCTCAAACATAAACCCGTGCTGGGTTAGACTGGTTTAACTTCTTCAACCAGTTAGAACGGCTATCTGTACCCCGTATCTGATGGTGCTGCTGGTCGGGATGCAGGGAGATCAGGTTCCACGTCGCTCTGGAGCCAAACCTCGTACGATCCAGCCCCAAAGCGAGGGAGGAGTTCGTGTTTTTGCCATGTTTTAAAGCTCGTTTCTGACGCCCGGTTTGACCTCCACCTATGTGGCTAAATGCTGCCGTGTGATTGGCTGGTTCACAGGATTTGATCAGCTGTTGCAGAGTTTTCTGTCTGTGTGGGAATTTATTCAGTTTCCTGTTGCCTCGGTCGGATCGGAGCTCTGAGAAGCCATTTCTGTCTCTGTCCAGTCAAACTCAGCCGTCCACCTTCACCTGTGGATGTGTTCACCATGTCCACACGCTGTGGCTGGAAGTGGAGAACACACGCGCGCACACACACGTGCACACACACATTCACGGCGAGTGTGGTTGGAGGAGATCTGCTGGCTGATGGCAGAAACATGAAGATGAGGAGGATCAGAGAGGTTTCCCAGCAGCAGCTGTGCACAGAGACCCGGGGCCTCAGGTTTCATGCATGGACCGGTGTGTGTGTGTGTGTGTCTGTTTGTGTGTGTGTGTGTGTGTGTGTGTGTGTGTGGGGGGGGCTGAACAAATGAATGAAAATGACTCCCCGGTCCGTTCAGAGAAGACTGGCTGATTGCGGCTCATCGATCAGCGGGAGCTGCAGCACGTTTGTTTCTGTTGGATTCTCACCCCGCTGCCCCGGAGGAGGATCCCGGCTAACATCGGCATGTCCATGACCAATCAGAGTCTCCGCATGTCCGTGACCAATCAGAGGCTCCGCCTACCCCGCCACGCAGAGCAGGGTTAGAGAGGGGACACGCCGTTCCCATAGGAGCTGGCTGCAGGTCAGAGCCACGGAGGAACGAAATGATTTTTATGATGGATCATCATCATCATCATCACTATCATCATCATCAATGTTGTCATTGTCATCACTATCAGCAACTTCATTATCATCATCATCAGTTTCCATGTGAGATCATCACCGTTGTAGTAGAAACGGAGGCCCTGGGGAGTGAAATCTGATTGGATAGAAATGCCTTTGCTGTTTATTGATTGATGGATCAGCTAATACCCCCGTAATGACGTGTGGGGAAAATGTATTGATTTAGTATTTAGTTGCTGCTTTGATCTGATCTCTGCTGCAGCCAGAGATGGAGTCACCTAGTGGCTGCCTGCAGTACTGCACCTTAGCTTTTAATACTGCGTCCAAGTCTTACTTTAACCCTTATTTATTATTTAACCCCTGTTTATAATTCAGCTGTGTCAAGGTGACTTACAGGATAAAAATTGGTGATATTAAGGAACTTTCTTGAGTAAAATTACATAAATTTTCAATATCTGTGCAGGATTTATACTTTTAAATACACTTGATATAATTAAACATATATAACCTCTAAGTTGATTAAATATTAAAAATAATTTGTTTAACCTTCCAGACTTTTTCTGGAGGACGAGCTTCGCTGGGGCGAAGTTTCTCTCTGAGCTGCCGACAGAAGTCGTTTCTTTTCTTTGTGTATGAACCCAAACAAAAGGTCTTCGGGGAGTCGGGAGGAGGAGCCGATAAAAAGCAGGAGACATCATCACGGACACACGTTGTGATTATTTTCCAGTTTCCAGGAGTCTGTGAGGGCTCGCCGGTCTGATGTGTGGGGGCTGGTAAAGGTCAGAGGTCAGCAGCGTTTGATTTGCTGCACCCCAGAGCATGAAACCTGAAACCTCACACGTCTGCAGACACACACTGAGCGTGTGCAGACTGACACCTTATTTTTGGAAAATCCGGCTGTAAAAGCGATCGTCTTGCACAGACCGCTGGTTCGATTCCTCGGGTGGAAACTGGTCTCTGCAGGATGGGTTTCCACGGCGATGCCATTCAGTCAAGCTCCAACTGTGGAGATATGAATCACTTTAATCTGATTAAAGATGAACATGTGAGGAGAAATGAAGCCCTGAAACTGGACCCTCCCAGCAGTAAATTACTGCCTGGTTTTCATGGCGTTAAACGTCAGAGGCCCACACACGCTGGTTTACGTTTACAGCCGATGCTTTGATCCAAGGCAACTTACAAAGTGAGAAAATGCCACTCGAGCCTGAGTGGAGGGAAACTCTACCAGGTGAGATCAGGTTCGGTGCAGCATGTGCTGGCTCAAGCCTTCACGCTGGAGTTAAAGAGCAGAACCTCATCCGGTCCCTGGTGGTCCATTCTGCTGCTCCGATGGATGGATTAGATTCTTAGACGTTTTTATAATCTATTATTTTGAACTAAAATCATTTCCTTTTAGCCAAAGCATCTGCAGATTGACTGATCCAGCAACGACCAATCAGAGGCAGGCAATGTTTAAATTTATTTTCTTTATTTTGAACTAAAGGGAACATTTAACATCCAAACTTTTAGACTGAAAAGTAACAGTGAAATAATGATCTAGTCCGAACCTTTTTATCCATCGTAACTTAAATATGGAAACTTGAACATGATTTATCAGGATATTTAACACATCTCCAACCATATACACAATAATGATAAAACCCAGCCATAATACACAATGAAAACATTTTTTTTAAATGTTTTTATGACTTTACTGCAGCTCTTCTCTGACTGAACCCTTTTCTACAGATATAGTGAAGTTTGCTGTTTATTAAACATGTTTGTTCCCCTTCGAATACAGTTTTCTCTTAGTTTTAATCATTTTAACCATTTTACATCAACCAGGTCTTTAAGTTTCAGTATTTACAGTTTAATGATTAGACTATTTTGTTTTCTGAGTTGATTTAGTCAATGTTTTTTACGGATCATTGCAGGTTGTGTAGGGAGGTAATCGGTCCACTCCAGGACACCAGAACCAAAAAGAATACAAAAAAATGATTTAATGTTATTGAGTTAACTATAGAAACCTGTTCCAGTAAAGTCAGATATATTTTTCCTTATTCAGCATTTAGTTTTCATTTCTCCCGTTTTTATTTTTCTGGACTTTACTTTGGGATTTAATTAGATTATGTGACCTTGGAAAAAATTTAACTCCTTATATCCCTAGACACATGACACATTTAAAATTCTTATTTGAAATGTTTTAAATACTTATGAAACAATTAAATAAAGCCAAATAATAGCTGTTGTGTTGAGGGTTTTGATATTTAAAAGTGACTTTTTATTTTTAATGAACAGATTTTCTCTCTCACCTCAGTTTTTTTCCTGTAAAATATTTAATCATATTTTAGAAACATTTGCTGTGGATTGAAAATGTTTGATTCTTAAAATGAAAATTAAAAAAAAAAACTAATACAGGGGTTTGAAGATTCTGATAAACTTGTTTACATTTAACTGAAATAATGGATTTTTCTAAAAGCCATTTAATGTTTCAACACACAAAACTTGGGTGAAAATTTAGTTTAATTGTGACACAATCTTTCAACTAAAACCTTTAATATTGAGCCTAAATCAATAATCAATGTTTTTTTTAAATTCATAAAAAGTAAAATCTGGATAATAAATTGATCATTTCAGCAGCTACTGACATAAAATCGGCTGTACTTTTGTAATTCTTTTTTATCTTTGAGGTTCTTGAAGTTTGGGCTATGGCTGGAATCTGGGTTCAGTTGTTCTCTGCGACCTTGCTGCCCTCCAGTACCACTGGGAGGGTCAGAGGGGGGTTCTGGAGGGTCCCGGCCTGAGAAGAGGGGTGAGTCCAGGGGGTAAGGAAGGGGTGGATTAGTTCTACTTGGTCGGCCATGACCCCCCCGTCTCTCTTTGTCCTGGCTGTCAGCGTTGGACACGCTCCACCAATCACACGCTGCCGTCAACAATAGCTGCCATCATTCCCAGAATTCCCGGAGAGGACGGAGAGCAGGACGGAGAGCGGCTCCTCTGACCTCCGTCCCATAAAATCCTGCAGCCGAGCTGGAAGTTTAGAGCTCGGATCAGACCGTCCCATCTGACCAGCATCACTGTTAAATGTTTAATTTCACACTCTACTCTCATTTTTCTCTGAATCTATCCTCTTTGTTGTTGTATGAAAAAGATCTGACTTTTTATTCTGACCAATAATCCAAACCTTGAAAATAAGAATTTAAGACTTCTATCAACATATAACAGATATACAATAAGAACTTCTTATCAACAAATCAGAAAATATTTATATTTTTAAAAATTACTGAGGGAAAAAGTATTCAACACCACCACCAATAATAAATTAAGCATTAAATTATTCAAATTGTTTAAATTAATTTCAAAAGGTTTTACCATAAGACGAAATTTATGTTTGTTTATGATGTATTCATTTCTTTCAATATTTTCTCCCAAAAAAACTAAACAAAAAATCCAGGATAGTATTTAAACTACACAAACTTTATTATAAAATGAAATATAAAATACAAAAAATAAACAAAATCTAAATATGAAAGGATCTAAAGGAAGTGGGGGAAGTCCAGGTGGGTGGGGGACTTAAAATAGCGGTGTCAAACATAAGGCCCGGGGCCAAATCCTGCCCACTAAGAGGTTCAATCTGACCCACGGCATAAATTTGGTAAATGTTAGAATAATATATAAAAAAATTTTTTAAAGAAAAAAAGTCATTCCTAGTTTGTTCACAGGAGGTTGGATTTCTTAAAATATAAAAATAAAATATTTCTTTTCCATCTTTATCTATACACAAACATAAAAACATACTTCTGAATATGTAAGCTATAATAAAAATACTTAAAGTAAAATTTGCTGATAATATTGTTGGAACTCCACTTATTTTTCTCCAGATATTTCAAGTTGACCAGGATGGAAACATCTTGATAATGCACTCGTATTTAGGGAGACTTTTCTTATTTATTGGTTACTTTTATTATTGTACTGGTCCGGCAAAATCGATGTCATTGTTTCACATGTGGCCCCTGAACTAAATGACACTCCTGACTTAAAGTCTGAGAGCCAGAGATCCGGTTCACATCCAGTTTAGGACATGATGACCTGGACCTAAACCGGAGCAAAGGGTCTGATCAAAGCCAGAAAACGCTTCCTGATGCTGCAGACACGTTTAAACCTGCCCTGCATCTGTGATGAGGTTTTCATTTTTATATGTTAAACGTCTAATTCCTCATCATTCAGTCATTTAGCTTTTATAGTCGTGATTTTAATTAATGAAAGGAGAGTTTATAGGTGTCTTAATGGACATTTAACATCAGCTTAATGCCTTTAATTGCACCAGAATATTTAAACAACCTTGATAATTTCAGATTTTATTTATATTTGTGTTTTAGCTGCTAATGATAGGCATGAAACAAGCATTATATTTAGGCTTATAAGGGGCTCCACACACACAATATGCCAATAAATGAACCAGAACAGGCTCGCTGGTTTTTCCTTTACCTCCATTTTGAGCCCAGCAGGAGTTGAAGCGGCCAATCGGCTCGCAGAGATCAGGGACGCTCTGTGTGCAGGTTCACAGAGACGTTTGTTGTCTGCATCAGAAATCCAGCTTCAAACGTGGACACCTGTGAACACAGTCCTGGCTCCTCCCTCTCAGCAGGTGAGGTTTTGTATTAACAGGAGGATAATTACCACTCGGGCTTCACAAAGGACGGCCACGGCCTCTCAGGACCCCCCCCCCTAAAATCCCCTCAGTGAACCACAACACCCCCTTCCTGCCAAGGTCAGGCTGTCTCCACATTTTTCTGCCAGCGCCGACTGGCCAGTCTTTGTCTTCCCAGAGAGGCGGGGGGGAGTGTGTGTGTGTTGAACTGGTTCTGGATCAGATCTCATTATCATCATCATCATCATCATCATCAGGTCCAGGTCTGTTTCTTTGTTTCTGGAACATGTCAGGGATCATTCCCGAGCAGCATTTCAGGGTTTCGTCTCGGTAGAGCAGCGATGAAGCTGGTGTGAGCAGATTCTTCGTATCAGCTGTTTGTGGAGCTGAAAGTCGCCTGTAATCTGACAAAAAGCAAATAATCGAGTTCAAACCGACAACTATTCCCTGTCAGAGCAGAAAGTAATGCAAAGCAACTGACTTCGGTCCCAGAAAATAAGCTGATGTTGATTTTAGCTGCTGGTGGAGGCAGATGTTCCCCCGATAGCTGGAAATCTCTGGTATCCCTAAGTGCTATCGCTTGTATCATCATCATCTCAGGACCCGTAGTGTGTCACTCTGTGATGGATAACTTCCCCCTCAGGTGGTCTACGGGAGTTTTCCAGACATTTCTATCCTATCCAGGAAGTTTCCATCTAGAAAAATCCACGATGATGATCCACGATAACACTATTATTTATCACATCTGCATCACTATCAACATTCTATTGTTAAAAGAGCAGATGCCACTTCTTGTCGAACTTTCCAGCAAGCACAGAGCTTGCATTGGTGTTAATGTCCAATCAGGAGCAGCCAGAGACCAACCAGTGTGACGAAAGGAAGGAAACTCCTCGTTTTCTATGAAGTAAGGAGGCTGAGCGTATCTGGTTATCTGTGATCTGCATCAAGCATAAATTGACTTTTAGTGAGGATTGGAGGGAAATGGTAGCAGGAATAACTGGAAATGAGGAAAAGTTTTAAATTAAATGCATGTTTTAGGTGTACCACAAGGATCTGTAATCGGCCCACTTCTTTTTGTTCTAATATGATTTTATTCCTGATGTGATGCATCAGCGTGATGTACAATATTTTTTTCTTCTGTAAGGCAAGACTTCAGTGAATGATATTGGGATGAGAAAAGACTCGGTTTCTGTTGATCCGGGTGTTATTTCTACAAAGTAGTGTTAGTAATAAATTCCTTTGTGGTGCTTTATCTATTGATACATTCATTTTAACGTCATATAGCCAACTTTCCAGGTTTCCAGCGTAAAATATTCAGCTAATAAGTTAAAAATGTGTAGCAGAGCCTCCCGAAGCGGTGCAGGTCAACTTCCTGCAGACAAGGTGAAAACTGTGGAGCTTTTTGAACATTCCCAACGAGCACAGTCCCGTTTGTAGCATCTTCAGATTAAACTAAAAGTTGTCGCTTAACGGCTCCACAAAGACGTTCCTGTCAGATTGATCAGTCGCTTCTATGATCAGAAGTTCAGAGCTGATCCTGGAGACCGTGATCTGTCTGCACTGATGTCGGAGTAACTAACGTTCCCAGACTATTTGTAACATCCTTCATGCTGTTAGACCATGAAGCGTTACCAGAGTATCTCTATACATCCTGCTTCTATTTCTAGACCTTCTCTTGAAACTTTAGGAGCTAAATTATAACATCCTTAGTCTTTAAGGTCATATCAGATTTCGGGTTGGAAAAAGTAGTTTTTACTAAATATGAGAGCTCGGTGTCAGTGTGACTGCAACGACAGAGAAAAGATGTGATTAATGGGAATGAAGCACCATGAACAAAAGATGGATGGATGGTTTACTTTCTCTCACATTCTCATTTGGATGTTTATGAAGTTTGGTTTATTTGGACAAGTCTGATTCCACATCCTCAGAGCAGCTATCAATCATGTCAACATCAGAATTAAAACATCCTTGTTTTCCCAGTAAATAATGGCTCAACCACAAACTGCTCTGACTCACTCTGCAAGCTCCCTCTCCATGACCGGAACAATTTTTACAGCCTTTCACAAACTCCCATGCAGGCAGAAGAAACGCATGTTCACACATCTTCCAGGCTCCAGTTTTATAACAAATCACAGAATTTATCAGACCTTGTGTCGCATGATGCACCATGTAATCTGTTAACGTTGTGTTGCATGTGTACACCGTGTTATTTGTTCTTGGGGTGTTGCATGTATGCACCATGTGTGTTGACGTTGTTACATGTATGCACCATGAGTGTATTATGCTACTCAATACGTAGTTGAGGGAGGAAACATCTGTCAGTGCTGCTGTTTGTAACTTGAGCTCCTTGTTACGTGTGCAGTTGGAAACTGCTGAGATACTCGTACGCACACACACAGAAATGCACACACAACAGCAGATGGGAGTGTGTGTTCGTGTCCCTCAGCTCATGTCATCAGAGCTGCACTTCACCTGCTGCCATCTGCGGCGCTTTTTGCCGAGTGTGTGTGTGTGTGTGTGGGTTTCCTCGTGGTGTGTTTCTGCCCACCTGCCTATGAATTCAGAAATGTCATGAATTAATTTTAAAAGGGAGTTCCTCTGAGAAGGAGACGGGAAAACGAGCCGATCATGTTCACTGCATCCTCAGAAACTCACAGAGCTTATTTTATTCAGTTTATTTTCAGCCTGAGAATGATCTGTAAACACATAGAGAGGGGCTGCAAGCTGTGGTGGTTTTAATCCTGCTTTATAATTATTTTGCAACAGATACATCTACATTTTCTCTAATTAAATGCGGTGTACCCCAAGGTTCAGTTGTGGGACCAAATGCATTTCCTTGCACTTGCTACCCTGATATAATAATCTAAACAATGTTTTGTTTCACCTCTATGCTGACGACACGCAGCTTTAGTTGCCTGTTTAAGCCCCGGGGAGATGGCCGTTTCACATGAATGCCGGGCTGAATTCTGAAAGAATGACGTCCTTTTGATATGATCCCAGCACATAAAAAAGGAATTTGCCTCCTTGACTTGGGGAACATACTGGTTTAGCCATGGTTTGGCACCATGCCTCTGGTAGAACTTGTAGATTAAATAAACTGGGAGATTTTGTTTTTGGTTGGCATTGTGTATTTAGCTTTTAGGTGAGTTGTTGGTTTCAGACAACTCCCTAAATGTCCCTCTGATATATTCTTTTTCCTCCACTTATCCCAGGTCTGGAGTAAATGTTTCAAAATTACTTGATTTCATATTTAATCTGGTATTAAACTGCACATTAAACATTAAGATTCCTCAATATCATGACTTTATATCATGTCTGCAGATCAGTGCAACTGATGTTAAGTAACAGCGTCCACATGTTGCTGCTTGTGTTGTGTTTTTAATAATTATGCACGTCATACAGCGTCATTGTTGGACTTTGTTTTGCTGAATTTTAATTTTGATATTTATTTTTTGTTTTAACTAAAAAAATTAGAAAGTTGTTTGGATTAATTTAAGTTTCTGTTGAGTTTTCATCAGGAAAGGAAGATGAACGCAGACCTGTCGTCGTTCTGTTTGTCTCTGATGATTAAAATGTTCTTAACGAGGTCATGAGTAACGCAGATTGATTTGATTGGTTGATTTGTTTAATGAGCGAAAAACAAGTTGCTAATTATCCTGATGTGTGTGTGTGTGTGTGTGTGTGTGTGTGTGTGTGTGTGTGTCATGGGAGGAAACATGTTTCTCTTTGTGAGGCTTTGGAGATTAGTGCTTGCTGTGTGTAAATGTGTGTGTGTCTCATGGCGGTCTCCATCGTCTCTGAACAGCTGTTCTGCACTTCGAGTGAATCTATCTGGAAACAACATATTTATTCGTTTTTGTCTGTGTCAACAAACCTGAGCATAACGGCTGATTTAATGTCAGTTTTCACACACAAATGAAAATAGATTAGAGAAGCAGACCTCTGCTGCTCCGGAGGAAGTGGGGGGGGTCGTCTCCCTGACCCATTTCATTTAGAGATTTTTTAATTTGGGGTAATGAAGCATGCATGGCGTTTATTAATGTAATAAAAACCTTTTAAAATGGATTAAATCGGGATCTTTCCTCATGTGGCTCGCTGTGGTTTGTCCTTCTCTGGGCTCAGGATGAGTTGGTACAGATTCTCAGTCACCACGTTTTAACAGAATAAAAGCCAAGAAATGAGTCTAGTTGCTTACTTTAAGCTCATATAACACATGTTTTCTCCTGAATGGCAGAGAAAATGTTTGTATAAATTAATGTATTGTGTGAAATATTTAACCTTTATTTAGATATTAGAAAATATTCATGATGCATGAAGTAATGCATGAAGTTGATAATAAATTTAGAACTCACTTGTTTAGAATATTAACATTTTTTGTATTTTTTATATATCTGCATATTAAGATGTTCAAACAGATAATTTATCTTGTAAAACGAACATTTAAATTTTACATTTAAATGTCTTAGAAATATATTTTGTTATAAAAACTAATATATAATAGAACATGTATGGTTATAGTGATATATAAATTAAACTTATCACTAATATAATTTTAAATTTAAAAGTAATATTTTAAAAATGAACTTTGTTAAATGATGCAGGACTGGTTTGGTTAATCCGGTTAAACCCGACAATCTTGTGTTGCCTAAACTTAACCAAACTGTAAATAAATCCTAAAGTAAAAACCAGTTTTCCCACACTGTCCCTGAGCTCCACTGGTCTGGTGTGAGGCTGGTTTGTGGAGATCAGTCGGTGCAGTGATGAACTCTGCCCTCTCTCGCTCTTCCTCGTGGGTTTCGTGCTGTTTTCAGACGCGTGTGCATTTTAGTGACTGTGCTGGATTAACCAGCCTCCAGCCTCCTTCAGTCTCATATGAGGCACAGATGGATGACTTATAACAAGTTATAACTCAGGACACATCTCACCGGGCGAGCTCAAAGGTTAAATATCCACTCAGTTAGCCTCCTGGGAGGGGTCAGGACCCCCCGACCCTGCCGCTGTAAACATGCACATCGTTTTCCAGGACAAATCTTTAAAACAAAAGATTTCTCTCATGTTAGGAAAATGTGCAGCTGCCATCACTAAAGACACTTTTCCAAAAAACTGTTTCATGTTTTGTTCTGATTCAGAACCAGTTCAGCTAAAAACTCAGAAAATTACTATTTATTTATTAATTTTTTTTAATCTGAGGCTCATCTAAACATCTGCAGACAGACTGGGAGCACATGAAACACCACAGCTTGGAGCCAAGACCTGATGAAAACTTTCTACAGTTTTACGTGCGCTGGAGAAGCTGTTGGATGATCTTTGTCTGAAGGATTATCAGCTTCAGAATGACTAAGAGAGGCGAGGAAAGACTAATTCTGTAAAGACCAGATAAAAACAAGTTAAAAATATCACATCAGCTTCAAACAACCAAACCGCATGGCTCATCATGCCCTGACTCGGAGTGTTTATACCTGGAAAACCTCAAGTTTGAAGTAACATTTTGATTCGCATCTATTAAACACGAATAAAAAATGTCATTTAAAACCTGCTTTTTAACAGCAAAAGTATCCATCTTAAAAAAACAAACATTAATTTCTGCAAAGACTGCAGCTGTGTAGTATTTGTAGACAGGTTCATCTGGCTCGTTTTAAATACTGGAACCCACTTCAGCTCAGTTACACCCACTGTCCTCTGCATCAGCTCAGCCTGTTAGAACCGGTTTGGACCTCCTTTAACCTCCAGAACTGCCAGATTCTTTGTGTGATGGATGCAACAAGGTGATGGAAACATTCCTCAGAATTTGCTCGATATTGAAGCGTTGATCCAAGGCAACTTGCTTTCATGATGCTTTCAGCAGATTCTGAGCCTAACATCTGGATGTGGAGCTAGAAGAAGGAATAAAAAGCTTCTGTTTTACGGGATGACATTGAAAGGTGGCGAATGGGCGGATTTTGTTGTACTGTCTTTGGGTGCGTTCGCACAGGATAGTCCGGGAGGCTTGGTTTTAGTGAAGAATGCTGAGAAGTTTGGTTTGGTCATGCAGTTACAACAACGGCTCACCGGGGGGCGATATTCCCTGAAACAACCACTCACCCAAGAATAAAGAAGCTTCCTGAGTAGCTAGGACTGAAAAATCGGTGAAGTGCAACAAAAAAATGGAGCAACACCAAGTTTCTGCAGTCGGGTTTCTGTTTTAACTTTGGTTTCGAGTTTTTTTTTTATTTATTTGTATGAATTATTTATGAATTTTCCATATACAATATTTTGTATGTAGATACATAGCAGTAAGTGGAAACATGGTGTAACATAACATGTAGACAGACACACTCACACCAGCTCATACACACACACACAGCCAGGAAGACAGTTGGGCAGTGCATTTAAGTACCAACAAAACAAAAGCAACATACTTGAAAAAAACAACAAAGAGAGACCAAACAACTGGTGTCGAGTTTTCTCCAGAATCGGTCCAGTATGAGCAGCAGGAGGGACGGCGAGCTTCCATCACGTCACTTCCTGTCTTCGGTTCATTGAACGGTCCGTTAGCTTCACCCTGCAATAACCAGAGTGTGAATGAGCGTTCAAGCTGCTCCAATCCAACCAAACTATCCATGGAAGCGGGTTAAATTTGCTCATAGCGAACCAAACTCTGTCTGCAGCCATGTCTCAGTGAAACATGACACTGCACTTTCTGCATTCCTTCTGTGTCCTTTTATGATGATTGATTTTTTTCTGAGGGTTTCTTTCTTTCTTTAATTTTCTTATTTTGTGATTTTATTTTTGTTTTTAGTTCTTTTTATTGCTTCCTTGCTGTAGTGTTTCCGATGTTTGTATGTTAAGCACCTTGAATTGTCATGTACATGAAATGTGCTATACAAATAAACTTGCCTTGCCTTGTTAGCGCCTCAAGCTCGTCCCAACGGCTGGCTAACCACCTGAAACTGTTGCTTCACTCCTACCCAGCATCCCTCTCCTTTCATCCTTTAACTTGTACAGGATTTGGTACCATTTGCTTTTTGTTTTGGTTCCTAATGGCAACTCATCGTAACAGATGTGAAACTTGTCCAATCTAAAGGTTTGAGGAGAAATCAGTCCTGCACAACCCAACCAGAAAATGATGTTTGTGGGTTTTTTTTGTGGAAGTTGAAATGGTCTGATATGATGATACTTCCACCAAAACGATCGTGCTGAATCTCACCAAAGAGGCTGAAGAGAAAAGGAAGCACTCTTTACATTTTGGTGCAGATTTAGTCAGTTTTTTAATTTATTTTTTGCTTTATTTTGAACATGTGCGAGCAACACAGGAAATGAACCAAAATACAAACAACAAACTAAACATAGTTTAATCAATGACACTTTTTTGAAAGAAAATAATCAAAAACCAACATGTGTGAAAAGGTGTGCGATAAGGATGTAGCGGATTTAATGCTACCCCTTCATTGCCCCCCCCCCCCCAGACATGCAT
>JAVQJG010125437.1:0-13235 GCA_036024015.1 Craterocephalus amniculus | reverse complement strand
CACTGGAGAGAGAGCGCGAGAGAGCAGCAGCCACAGGGCCACACAGAAACAGCTTCACAGTGTTGTTGCATGTGGAGCGCTGTTTTTATTTGTTCGCAGCTGCCTCTGGCTACGCTCTCGGTTGCTGAATATGCGCACGAAGATCCAACAAGTCCCCGCGGGCAGGAGAAATCTGCGCGCGAGGCACAAAAAAATGTACTCGCTCAGATAAATATGGACCTCGAGAAAGGAATATGTGCGGGTGATGACTAAAAAATAACACCATACTTTTGTCCCGTTCCGGCAACTGTATTCAAAGATGGCAATGCAACATGGCAACTTTCAGTGGTGTACGCCACCACTTATGTATTTATAAAAAACTCAATTCTTAGCTATGAGAACACTTTCATTTGGGTACGATTGTGGTTACAGTAAAATAAAATGCATACGTATGAAAGCTATACTTGATTTTTTGCAAATAAAGCCAATTAAAAAACAAATTAGTTACACACTGTCGCTTTAAGGCATCGGTTTGCTCTGCTGTCATGAGCAGTGCAGACATAGTTTGTTTGCATCCTACATCATTCAGTAACTTGAATGCCAAGTTTGAACCTGTGTAGAGATACAACAATAAAATCGGAGCACAAATTTCTGCATGCCATGATAGCACGCACACATGCTGCCAGGACTTGTTCCCATCTGTTCCCATCAGGAGCAACTTAGGGTTCCATGTATTGACCAGAGTCACTGCCATCTGGTGGGACAAGGAATCAAACTACCAACCCTAAAATTGGCAATCTGTTTTTACCTGAGCCACTGCCATTCATTACTGAGCACAATCCACACAAGTCTGTTGCTCCACTGATCCTTGAGGAACCAATACACACTCCACTGTTTGAGATATAGCACTTTTCCTCCTTAGACTTTGGTAAACACAATGTGTGTCCACACACACAAGAACACACAGATCTCTGCACAGAGATCTGTGGTCAAACCACAACCAAAAGAGAATCAGAAACAAACAGCTTGTGGAAGTAATTGGTAGATACATCACCTAATGCCAGTATTATACTTGTACTTTTCAAAATGCATTTCTCCTTAATCTTGAATATCTGATAATAACCCGTATACATATTTGTTAGACCACTTGCAAGAATGCAGCTGGGTATTGAGTTTATCATGAGCACCAGGGTAAATATATTATTATTAATTATCAATACTTTTTACTGTCTGTGAGACAACTGATAAATCTTCATACTTGTCCTTTCATTGGAGGGGTGGGGATGAGGTACTGTACCTAAGAGTAATTGACTATCTCTGTGATAAAGTTGTACAATGGAGCTGTGAATCACATAATGTTTGGCACCATTGATTTAGTGTAGGGTGAAGGGTGACGGTGCATCAAGAACTAATTTACAAAATTCAAAAGGAAATTGACAGATAAAGGCTTTCTATGTTGATTGTGTATGTTTTGAATGCGTGTTGCATTCATAATGAAATAATAAATACCAGTAAATCTCTCCATCTCCTCTATCACTTGAATATTCTAAATTAATTTGTGTTACATTGTTGAGGTTACAGGAAAAGGTCATGTTAAGCACAACCTTTTGTTTTTCACTTGTACATAACGAAGGCCATCCTTTGATAACTAAGGCAGTGATTATTATTTTGGTAGCTGCATCTATCATAAAATTTTAATTTGCTAGAGATAATCTAAATGGCTGTTTTGAATTATGAATAAAAAAAACATAGATGTTTTGGAGTGAGTAAGATGAAGCAGGTGGTAATCAATATGCACATCTTCCTGGCACCTAAAGCTAATAAAGATCCATCAGTAGGAGCCAGACTGTGTGGCGCACAGCATATTTACAGCCACTAATTGTTGTTGTGGTTTCACAATTTGACGTATTGTATGTTTGACGTGTTAAAGTAGGTCAGGAAAATCTATTATCATGAGCTACAAGAGGATTTTATGCAAAAAGTTTTTTAGACAGCTATCTCAGGCTCTGACATGTGTTATATATTTTGCCTCATCTGTTTCCGAATTGCTTAACAGCTACAGTTATTGTGAACAAAATCAGAGAAGCGCAAGGTGAGAAAAACCGAGGCATAACAGAAATGTACTTTACTGTGTGCTATTTTGCTCAGAAATCTCTCCCCAAAATGCAAACCATTCTTGACTAAGTTTAAATATGTTTCTTGCAGAATTATATGCTGGCTGAAGAACCCCAATTACAACTTGGCCTTACAGACTGGCCTGACTGTCATAGGGATCAGACTAAAACTGCAAAGCCAGACATTTCACTTTGAAAGGATTATTAATGAAATCTTGCTCTTTTACACAGTGTTTCATTCTGACACTGGAAGAAGTTCTCTCTCCTCCGAGAGACGGTTATAGTGACTGAGTGGGCTCGGAGAGGGTGTAATTGTCACAAGAGCTTTGTAACTTCAATAGTCATCTTGGAAAGCTTTGGTCACACTTTAAATCCCCTAACCGTTCTGCATGTCTTGTGGTGGGCTTGCAGTTAGCTTCTTGGCATGCGTATCATGAAATCAAAGAGGGTTTGTATTGCTTTTTAAATAGCGGCTGAAGCACTGCGGACTCATTGCATAACAGCCCGAGAAATTAAAAAGGTCAGATTGGTGCTTTCAGGCATGATCATAATCTGAACAACTTGGTTCGTAGGTCAGAAAAAAAAACTGCAATGCACCAAAACGCAGCATCAAGATGATCGCATATAGCCCAGCATGTATTCACACATGCACGCTGAAATGCTTTCATAAGCATGTTTTCAAACATCTATGATCCATCTTCATACATGTATGATACTTACACATACATGCACTACAAGACCGCATCTTAATCTTTGTTATATTACCAGCTCATCCGTTTTTTCCTCTGATGTCCTGTGATACAAAGGGAAATTTCCTGAGCCCTCAGGAGAAATTATCAAAGTGTTGTGCTTCCAACCTTCCCAAAGCATGTGCACATTAACGGTTCTCCATCCTTGAGCAAAGACAGACACACCTACACCTAACCACATGTGCCCAAACCACATGCTCCTGCCTTCTAATATGGTGACACTGCAGAGGAGGGTCGAGAAGGATGACCCATAATTCATCACCCTGCACCTTGGACATCTGGTGCTGAGCACAACCTGAGTGAAAAGGACCGCTTGGTATAAACATCATAGCACATGGGTGTCTGTCTCTCCAGGCTTGTGAAGCAATTGACTTATTAGCTCACTGCTGACTGCCTGAGTATGCATTATTCATGTAGCGAGAGGGTGGAGCTGTGTGTCTGTTTGTGTGTGTGAAGGGATATGTCACAGGTGGCTAGGGGTCTCCTGAGAGGTTTATGTTGGATGGACAAGGGAGAAGATTGTCTCTTTGCGAGGAAATCAGACAGATGTTGGGTGGGTTAAGTTCAACCTGACACACTTGTGAGTAAAACCTTGTGGGCAGTTCAGAATAATAAATCAACAGCTACTGCTTGAAGTCTCGGTTAGATACACAAGAAAGTAAATGTCATAGAGAAATGAGCTTTTAGTACTTTAACTTGTGATATGTTCGAGTTATCAAGTCTTAAGAAGATTTTTCTTTAAACTGTCAAGATAGGTGGAGATTTCTCTTATTTAATCAAAAATATGTTGCACTTTTTGGGGAATTGGTTGGATTTGTTGCTATTATAATTTTTAAACCCTTCATTATTATGTGCAAACGTCAAGCTTTATTCCCTCTAGAGGAAGTAATAACAAGCCTGGTCTAAAAGCACTTCCTCTGTATACAGTACATATTAATAGGGCTGGGCTATAAAATGATCTCAATATTACATTGCTACTGAAGTGCTACTGACATCAAACTCAGTGTTACGCATGAGACATTCTCAGTCGATCCATTTACAGGCCAGCAGTCCACTCCTTGTCAGCAGACTGAGGAAAAGGAAACGGAGCAGAAATGCATGAGAATGAGTGTAGCCAAAGAGAAGAAGAGAGAAGTAGAGCTGAAACTGAAACTAAACTCATATTATCTACCCAGAGTAGCTGCCAAAAAAGCCAACTGCATTACTAACATGGATGTGAGTTGGATCCAGTGACAGTGACAAACAACAGAAAAAAAAGGGATTAAACATCCTTGCTGTTGATCAATAAATGCCAGAACAAAAAGAAACTATGCAGAATGTATGGAAATGCTGGTCATTGTGTATGGGTGCACCAGTTGTCCCAGTTTAACTGTTAAACAGAAAAATACCATCTAACATTTGTGACTGCAGTATGAAGAGCACTCCAAACAAAGCAAACAGATTCAAACATCTAAACCTGTAAAGTTTAACTACCTTTGTTTAGTTGTGGTCCTTTTTCAGACTTCTTTATATTATGATTTGATTATCCAATATTATTATTGGTCTTGCTCTCTATTTTCTTCTTTTCATTTTTTTTAATATGGTTTTTGTTCAAAACTTTAAAAAATTCATAGATTCATTAGTATACTTTAGAAATTGAGAGTTGTAACAGTCTCTATTGTTTGTATTGATTTAGATCAATACTGTAAATATAGAAAATCATATTAAAAGATTATATACTTTTCACCATCTCACACAGCTTTACATATTAGTTTAAAACTTTTTTGTGTATAATCTATAAAATAAAGTATGCTATAGCAGAGGTATGTGCAAGATCATTTGTCGCCCAAAAGAAGGAAACGTGTTACATTTTCAAGTGGGCTCACCGCATTCTCTGTGCTCTAGGATAAGTGAGGATCCTGGATAGGACTCAGTGTTTGCGGTGACATCTTGCAAGATGATGGGGTAATCAGCCAATGCCTGAAGTACAGAGGAAGCAATGACAGATGTTAATGGGACACCGTAGTGATCGAAGTTGCCAGTAGACACTGAAAACAGCATTAAAGTCTGAACAATATACATTTTAATAGCAATAGTTCATGGACAACATGTGCTTGGTCTCTTGCCACCGGGCTTTGTACGAGTTGAATTATTACTTAGAGCCCCTGTAGTGCAGCAAGAGATGGATTACAATGAGTCAATTCTGTCTTTTACACTGAGGATGTGGAAGAGATAGAGACAGAGGAGAGCAGATGTTTACACATGGAGAGGTCAGAGTTTTGGTTTCTGATCAAATTGCAGATCTTCTTTAAAATACAGAAAAACAAAAACACAATGCCACGGGTATTTATGAAGTTGGGAAACTAAGTTCTAAGCAGTCACCTCCTAGGCCCTTCAATGGAATGATGAATCAGCATTGTAAATATTTCATATAGTTCCCACATTTTCGGTATCAAATAGTCTAGGATTATTACTTGAAGAAGTAATAACAAACCTGGTCTTTCTTTTTAACTGCTCCTATCTTGGTTAAATTGTTTATGCCAACATTTTGAAAATCTTTATTTTTAGGATGATTATTGGACCTATGGAATTTTTAGATAAAATAAACAATCAAAAAAGACCCAGTGAATAGGACTACATGTACCTCTCAATGCCCTTGAAAATGGCTTCTCTGAACTTTTCCACCACATAACAAGCTGAGTTGGTAGATTGGAAGCTGATGAAGTTTTATTCTTACTGAACTAATATTCACTTCTGACAGTTCAAGACACATCTACGCTTGTAGTCTGGGGTTACACCTTCTCTTAATGGCATATGCATCTGTGTTTACAGCCTGCACTGAAAGTGGGTTAAGCAAGGAAATGGGACCTTACAGGTACAGATAAGTTTTAAAAAAAAAGATAAATTAGGTAAAATTGATAGAAAGTTTCCTCTTGTCTGATTGCGACTGAGATAGGGTGTGGTCAACCGAGACTCTGCTTTGGAAAACAGCTTTTACATACTCCACACGAACAGATGATTATGTCCTTGTTGTAAAGGTTCCAAGAATAAGTAAAAAGTTAGTTTTGCAATTTCATACTTCAGAAGAAGCTTCTTCCTTGATTGGGTGGGGTTGTGCACATGGCAGTTTCAGTGTTTCTGTTCCAGTCGGTCATTTATTAAAACTATCCATACAACCTTGTTGAAACAAGTGAAATGAAATGTCCAAAGTTGGATGCAAAAGTATCTTTAAAACCACAATGAACCATGAAACAAGAAAATAATGTCAATGAAAGCCAGTCGGGGGTTAGATGTTCACTGTTCTGGTCAGCTCACTGTTCCATGTCCTCATTCTCTGGCACATTAAATATTTTATACTCAAGTCTGCCGCCATAGTACAATTGCTAATCAATATATCGATTGATTAAATTTATGGAGTCCCATTACAATTTCAACACTACTGAAAGTTTTATTTGCTTTTGAGAAGACACCGTACTGTGGCCAATCTACTTCTTATTGCCGCGATAAAATTCGGCTTGATATATAGAAAACCACGTCACCATGGTGAAAGTTTAAGAGTTCAGATTTGGTCTTCAATAGGGCGTGTTGTAAAACTACAACTCTCCTCCGAGACTAAGGCCAATTAAGGTGTCGTGGCTGTGTGTGTTGTATGTAAGTGTGTGTGTGGTGGAAGGAGTGGGCGAGTATTTCACAGTGCATCTGTACAGTAATGGTACCCTTGAGGGGGGCTGTCTTAATGACAAGACAATGTAATCTCTGGTAGATGCTTCCTGAATTACAATGGCTTTGTGTGTGTGTGTGTGTGTGTGTGTGTAGCCACACACATTCCAACACATGTGAACAAATCATTGTGATGAAGGTTTCAGAGAGCAAACATAATCACTAGTGAAATGAGAGCAATTGTGTCTGAGAAGTAATTACAAAGCCCCAAAACTGTAAATCTGATCCATGCTGAGACACTGTACCTGCCACTTGTTGACAAACATTTAGCTCTTACTGTGCATGTTTCACACAGAGAAGCGGGTAGCAAAGGGGAGATTTTCCTGATTAGGAATAGCTCTAAGATTAGGGCGGATCATTGGCATTGAGTGGATAAGAAGACTTTACTCTATGAGATAAAGCCTCTGTAGATGTTGGCTCAAACCCTGGGATGGAAAATCAGCTGTCAAAGTCTTTGGTCCAGCAGATAACAATGGCACACTGAGAGCAATGTTTTTTGCCTCATGCAACCACAGCCAGTCTTTGACATTTGCAGCATCGATTAGGCTCTGAGGGAACTGCATTGTCAAACTTGACAGGGGCCGAACGGGCAAACAAAAGCTCCACGAAAGCAAAGAAATATCTTTCTTTCGCCGCAACATCTCATCCTTGTTGCCTTGATTTGTGCCGGCTGGCTCAACTTAGCTCAGGGGTTTTATTAGCTGCTAATAGGTATGTCATTTGAAAGTGACAAATCTGACAGCTATTTCACCCAGGGTGTATGGCGCTGCTGCTTTAATAGAGCCATCGTTACGTTTCCTCTAGAAAAGACAGAAGGCACTGGAGGAGCCGTGCCTTTATTTTATTTTTATTTTTTTCTTGATGACTTAATGCCAGCTGCAGTGCGAAGTCTTTGTCCCACCGTGTGGAGGGATTGTGAGGCATTCTGCAACAGCCTCTATATGAGAAAGCAAGGCGACACTTTGGTTGCAAATCCCAGAAAGAGATCCTACACCTCATGGGCTCTCCCTAACCCACCAGTGGGGGTTGGTAATATTGTGGAGCTGTGCAGACTATAGATGTTACTTTACATAACAAGATGCTCAGATAAAGCAAGAGGGGGAAAAAAAGCCTGAGCCGCACGCGCATGTGGTAGAGACTTTATTGATGATGAAGTGTGTCTCTTGCTCTGTGCAGCATGTTGACAGCAGCTCGTATTTGCATGTGCATACATATATTCCGGGAGAGATTGCAGGTCTCCTCAATGTGCTGAAAATCCACTGCAAGTCACTTGTTACTGCAGACAATCTATGACTTTTATTCATTCATGCAATTAAATTCGGCACATTCGGGTGGTGGCAACTTGTTGAATTATTCCCAGTGCTCTTTGTTGCATTCTTATTATTAGCTATATCTAATTCTCCTCAGCTGAAACAACCCAGTTTCCCTGCAGGGACTATTACATTTTAATCTAAACTGAAAAAAAATACATCTACAACCTAATAGTATTCTACCCTTAAAGAAGGCTGAGAAAATCTGTAACTGTACTAACTCTTGCAGCAGTTTTATTACCAAAATACCCCAACCATAACACTCTGAACATATGAAACATGCTGTATATGCATTCCAGCCACTAATTGGCCAAATTATAACCTTGTATTCTGTTTGTTTGCTGTCTTCGGAATATTTCCCTTTGACATGAGATTACATGTATCTTCACATTGCAAGCTCGAAGATTAAAATTCCCAAGATTTTTTAAAGGTCACAAATATTCCTCCTTTGCCAATAACTCTGAAAGAGTGTGTCCTCACACTGCCTTGCTCAGTGTTGTCCGTCCACTATGGCGCAGTGAAGTACATCTGCAATGCAGGGGGCTCGACAGTGTGCCCTCTATTTCACATGTCATTGCCTAATACTTTCCCTTTTACTCTTACTCTAAGCATCTCTCAGTGAGGTTTACCACATGGAGTCAACCATGTGTCTGAATAGTGGAACAGATTATTCTGGACCTTCTCTGCCATTTCTTTCTTCCAGCCGGCTATGATCCTCACACACAAATAGCAGTTTTGGTGATGAATGAAAAACAGCCAAGTGTTGTTGGAGTTAGAAAGGCGACCTCCATACTACATATTGTGGGATGCAGTTTCCTTATATTATATGTGGAATGATGATGAGAAATAATTTAGCAATGTGGGATTCAATCCTCCAAAAAGAAGCACAAATAAATGAGAGAACAAAACCCAGATCAATAAACACAGACATCCTTAGACCTGGCTTACATTTAAAAAAGAAAGGACAATGCATTTGGCTATACACATTTATGTTTTGAATGTATTTTTATATATGCATCTGTGATTGCACATGAACATGTGCATTTGTACACATGCACATATGCCTTTGCACATGTGCCGATGACATACGTTATTCCCATCTATCCCATTAATCCTCCATATCTTTTTTCTGCTACCTCCCTTTTGGTGATGGATCCACATTAGAATTCATCCCTTATCATCCTGCCGAGTTATGACCCAGTAATAGTCAGCCCCTGTGGCCTCAGCAAATGAACAATAAAAACCACAGCCTTGCAACAGATCTCTGAAAAAACGGAAAGTGAGCCAGGTGCGAGATCTCCACTCACTCACTTTTGCAGTCACACAAATTCCTGTCGAGAGAGGTGAAAACAAGACAAATATGGCTTCACCGTGGATAACCTTGCTTATATTTTGAGCAAGTGTTGTATAAATAACATGAAGACTGAAGGATTTACTCAATCATCCTAATGCGCCGTGCCTCTAACACTAATGGCTTTGCTCTCTCTATATACCTAAGGATACAGGAACATGAATCTCATGCGCATATCTGTCTCACCTGAAATCACAACACACGCTAAGAGATGGTGTGATTTGCTCGCACGATAAGAGGCATGGGCAATGACCCCTTGTGATCTTGCTTGCCATAGTTAGTGTTTTTCACGGCAAAGCTGGAGTAGGATTAACTTGGCCAAGATGCCACCACATGGGGAGTTGTTTGAAAGGCGAGGGGGAAGTTGTTGTGGTGTCGAAACCAGTCCGACTGCAGGCTGCCTGGGGACTTCACAGGGATCAATACAGGCAGAGTGACAGCCATGCACTTGATTAAAAGTGACTGCTACATCTGGCGGGCCTGGCCATTACTTTCCCACTCAGAGTCCCCAGGGTGAAAGAGCATGAAGTGACAGGCCTCAGTCAGCCCTCCATTACCACCTTTCTGTTGCTCCTCAGGTACCAGCAGGGTGAGGCAAAAATAGGCTGATGGACGCACCAGAGGGAGATGAAACGCTGAGAAAAAAAAAGATTTTGCATGTCTGTTTGCTTTTGTGACTGTATATAAGAGAGATGTGTCAGACTGCATGCCTGTGTGTTTGTGAATCCACAAGTGAGTGCTGGTAGGCATATAGGTCTGGGTATAAAACATGTGTAGAGCAGATTCTGTTGATAAAAGGCTCATAAAGAAGAGATACACACATTCAGAACCATGTTCTGCAATGATATTGTTCAACAACTGTCTCAGATGACCAGAGGATTGGCTCTTCCGGAAGAAATCCACTTTTACCAGCCATACATAAATTATTGGTTTAAAGATGGCAGGTTGGCCACAAATCTTCCGGTGGGGTCAATAACAATCTGATGACCTTGAAGAATCAACCAACAAAGCTCTTTGAAAGTTATGGTGGGAGACTCACCCTCCTCCCCCCAAAAAACAATAGGTTTAGATTCTGTTCTGCATTTAAGGTGTTTACGTGGGTCATAGTTTAAAAGGAGAGAAAAAAGCTAAAATGTTTACAAGATTCCAGTGAAAGTTGATGACATCTGGACAATACATAAAATGAAAAACTTCTTCAATAATAATTATGTCAACAAAATTTAAATGTCAGGAGCATCCCCCTTTTTTATTTGGTATCATCTTACACTTACTTTGTGCGAGATTGAATCTAGTTCATATTCAAATGCAAGTGCCAAGTATCAAAGGGAGACTGACATTAAAAGAAGTCACTGTGCTTGATGATGTTAATCTCTCTGCCAGAATACAAGATGCCTATTTGCAATGGAACAGTGTGGCTCCCATTGACACATGCACAGCTTTTAATAGTGCAATAATGGACAGGCCACATGTCACCAATGAAGGCTTTGAGTACAGATGGAGCTCATGTGGTGCTAAACAGCTAAATCCAGGGGTGGTGTTAGAATGAGTATCTGCATATTTAATTGGGAGTTGGTGTGTGGTTGTCTTGGTTAGTTCAGAACAAAGTAAAAGGAGAGGCAATCATAAAATTTAGATAACGTAAGGCTTTTAAGAAAGATAATTGCTTATTGACATCTGTAACCTTGAAAGATGATAACTGGACATAGTGTGAACTGATCAATTGAATCAGGTTACTCTTATTCATCACCAAACACATTAAATATTGGAAGTTTAAATTGAAATAGTTAGAATTCAGACAGTTTTTTTGTTGTTAATGCTCTATGGAGCTCTGCTTCTGTAAACAGTCTGGATTTAGTCATCTCCAAAGGTCTGAATATTTTCAAGGTTATGGCGATGGATGTTGCTCTGCCTGATCATTCATTTTTTTTTAGAGTGCTGCTCCTGTCAACAAAGCACAAATAGAGGTTATTAGAAAAAAGGTACATGGGTGAAAATGCCACTGAAATGTTTATAAAAGGTGCACTTGATGTGGACAACCATAATTGCACTGCAGTTAATTATTTAAAAAAAAAACAGGGACTACTTTATATCTATAGGATACTATAAATTTGAGCCAAGAAAGGCGAACTTAGCAAGCTTGTGGGGTTTTACAAGGCTCCATCCTGGGGCCACTGTTGTTCAACATCTCAGACTATAAGTGCTCAAATGATGACAACAAATAGAATATGTTACCATAACTATACTGATGACACAAATGTACATGACCATGTTACCTAGAAGACTATAGTCCAACCCAAACACTGATCTATTGCATTGATAAAGATTGGTTTTGCCAGAACTTCCTTGATGTACAGTTTTTCTCCCTTGGTTTGGATCATTTCTTGAAACAGAAATTACATTCTCAAAACTTGCAAAAGCTAATTTCTCTCCCAAAACTTTTTAGCCATCCTTCAAAACTAAATTTCTTTCCCGTGTAAATAGTTTATGCCACAAAAACAGAAAGGTACTTCTCAATTATTTTGCCTTTTTTTTAACAGACCAAACCTTCTAAACACTCATTGTGCTTTAGCCAAAATAACCTGGAGGATAGAGTACAACACCATAGCTCCCTTATAAAAGCTCATTTCTCTACCAAAATTGTTTACTCATGTCAAAAGGAAATTCCTTTATCATATAATAGCCAGTGCCACTAAAATGCATAATTCCTTTGGCTTTGTGTAAGCACTGCAAATTAAATTGATGTTTACATGTTACTGTTACCGTATTTATTCATACATAAAGTAACTCCTATTCATCAGAGTAAAAAGAAAATATACTGTATACAGCAAAGTACACTGTAATATAAAAAAATAATCAGAAACAACAACATTTATATACAACTGACGTTGTAAACAAAGCTTGTATTTCACTACTAACACTTCCTCTCTAGTTGCTGTGCTGTCCTCACCTTCCTGGCTGTCCACAAGCTGCTGTCTGTCTGGCCACAGACTCATGCCCACATCCCAGCGTATATTCTCTCTTGCGATGCATCATGTGTTGTAACCCTCCCCAACATTGATCTCTAATAATAGTTTCTGGAGCCAAGGAAGAAAGATTAAAAGTCTGCACTCAGCTTGAAACATCTTAGTTCAAAACCAACAACAAAGTCAGGAATCTGTGAGTAGTCGTGAACTCAGACCTGAATTTCAGCAGTGATAGACAGTTGTGAATTCAGCCCTTTATCACTCAAAGAACACATCAAGGATTAAAGAGACTGATGTCACAGCAAGAATTTAGAAAAACTTGTCCATGCATTTATCTTTAGTAGACAAGACTACTGTAACGCAGTCCTTGCTAGTCTCCCTTATAAGATGGATGCAGTTATAAATATAAGGATGGCTGCAGTAAAGATAAACTTGCCAAGCCTAAAATGAGAAAAATCGTGGCTTTTTAAACCAAAAGACTTGTGCAAAACCTGACGCCTAAATTATGTGAGAAGATGCACTTAGAAGTTCGTGTTGAAATGTAACCAAGGGAAGCACCAAAAATGCAGGTAAACTTTTTGTAGAAGACCAAAATGTAGTCTTTTTCCAGCCCTTACCCGATTCATTAATATACTCAAGTGTTTTCATTACCTAAAGTAATCAGGAAACTGTGTTGCTTAACTTTCCCTTGTCAGTGTACAACGCTCCCCGATTAGGAACTTGTTGTTACCTCATGACTATACATTTATAGTGAAGCAGGGCCGGTTCTAGAAAAGGATGACTAGGGGTGCATCTCAGAACAGAGGGGTGCACACGCCTGGCACCTTATTCAACATTAAATCATGCATTTTCCCATCATTTCAAGTAGATTGATACTTTTTAAAAAAGAGTATTTAAAGTGTCTTTGAAATGCTTTACTGCAGCAATATAGTGGCAGAACAAAGAAAATGCTACATTTAGTCTGGGCTACCTCACCCATCAGACAATCTAGCAAATTATGTTTCTTTCCCTGAAAATAAAACATAGCAATAACTAATTTTAGCTATCCACCCCAAAACCATCTGTAAATA
>JAVQJG010125436.1:0-15262 GCA_036024015.1 Craterocephalus amniculus | reverse complement strand
TTTAAATCAAATGCATTTCTAAACTCCCTCTAGTAATGTTTCCTTGTTTCTTATGAGATGAAGGGTCAGGAGTGGAAAATTGGACTGTTGGAGTGAAGGTTTAGAGATGGGCAGAGTGTTTTTGCTTTTTTTATGTTTTGGTGTGGAAATGCAGCCTGATCATTACAAAATATTACAAATGGGATATTCCGCTTTTGCGGCCCCCAGTCCATTGTTGGGGTCCTAAAGTGGCCCTCGGCTACCAAAACTTTGAGAACCCCTGGTTTAGAAGATGACTTATTTTTATGCAAAGTGATGGTAATTAAGTGACTTACAAACATTAGTTTTGATTCAATAAAACATTGATTTTGATTAAAAATATTAGTTTTGATTGAAGTTGGAGAATATAATCTCTCAAATGTGTATTTTTTAATTGCAACCTATTTTGTTTCTATCACTACAAAAAAAAATGATTCTCACTTCTTTTCTTTTGCTCTCAAAATTTATTTTTGGTTTCAAATCTATTCTATTTCATTGAATAATAAAGAAACAAATTTCTCTCCATAACCTCCCTCTTTCACAATGGAGAAGCAGTAGAGAGTGGAGAAAATAGAGTTTCTTGGACTAACTTTGTCCAGCTATCTGACATGGACCTGGTTAAGAAAACCCAAAAAACATTGTTTTTGCCAAGGTGCAGCTTATTTTTACTGATCAACTGAATAATGACTGATGACAACAGATCAGAATCAGAAGTGCCTGGAGATTAAATTGTGGAGAACTGGCTCTATTCAAATAAGGCTGAATTGAAATTAATTGAATTTCTACACTGTTTGTTTTTACTTTTCATCCCATCCATCTTTTTGTTCTTGTTTTCAAATACAGAGCATTTTATATTTAGAGAATTTATGTAACTATATATTCTGCAGCTTAATCAAATTGTCAGTGCCTGTCACAGTAACCTCACAAATATTCCTGCAATTTGACCAGGCAAACAGATCTAAACATGATGTTGCAGGAAAGGTCCAAGAAAATAAAACCAGAGTAGAATGATTATTAAACATTGCAAAAAGATGGTAAATATTAGATTTAAACTTAAAGGAGCTATACCTGATATTATTTTAATCTTTCTAAGAAAAATGGTTTGTACATAGTATATTATGTGGTAAAAGGGGTAAGTCCATAAAAATTAACGACTCATTGATGCGCACATGCATAAGTCCAGGCCATAAGCTATCGCTAACTAAAATGTCCTTACTCGTGCAAATGCGCAATCAGTGAGTCAATCATTTTCATGGTCTTAAACGCTGTAAGTCCGATTTCCCCCCTTTACCACATAATATATTGTGTAGAAACAATTTTTCCTAGAAAGATTAAAATAATATCAGGTATAGCTCCTTTAAAGAAGAAAAAAATACACAGATAAATCACAAAATTTCTGCTTAGCAAAGACACATTGTTAGGAAATACAAAGATAGTCAAGCTACTCTTTTTGCATTTTTATCTCCTAAACTTAAAAAAAAGATCTGTTTTTTTAACTGATTAAAAATGAACTGCTACAGGAACTATAAATGCTTAAAAAATTCTCATACACTATTTCACATGGACCCCGTGTTGAAACACTTGATTCAGTATTGCCTCTGTGTACCTGTTTGTTGACTATTTTTATAGAGATGTGGAGTTGCGCTGAGTCCACAGAGTGACAGCCACAAAGTTCATATTAATCATAGGTGGGCTTTTTATTTAAAAAAAAACATTATTTTTGTTGGTGGTGGTTGCAAAGCTGTGGCAGCAGTAGAACCAGCTGTGGCAGTGTTGTATTCTACAGATGAGAGTCTGGCACCATCAATGACAGAGTGGTGTCATGCCTGCCTGAGAAGGTTCATCATGAGCTCCAGCAAAGCATGTCAGGCATGCAGGTGAAAGACTAGAATGTGATTAGTCTGTCCTGCAGGATTGTGATAAGAGGCCACAATTCATGCATATCAGTGAGGGCGGAACTATTGGGCTCAACTCTCAAAAAGTGATACTTAATAAAGACTTGCTGAAAATGTAAAATACATGTTCTAGTCAGTCACCTTTCATTTATCTAATTAACCTGCAAATTGCCCTGGATAAGGATATGCTCCTTGAAAGGATTTTTTTTTCCTTTTACCATGACTCTCAATAGGTGGAGATTTTGTTTTTCCATGTGTTCTACATTGCGGGAATCAAACAGCACTCCTTTTTCCCCTTTAGATAATAATGATGGACCTCACACTTCATGCATAATGCAAGGACTTTGAAAATAGTATTTCCAGAGAGCACACTGCACCGCCTTTGGACTTAAGTGAAATATAACCTGAATTTGACATTTTCTAATATCCTACACCAAAGTTTTTGTTTCAGAGAGATAAGGGTGGTAATTGCAGCACCAGAAGAAAGACTGCCGATTCTTCTGGGTATTGCGGGTGACTGTGGGGACAAGGCAAGATTGGAACATGGTAATTGCAAAGACAAGGGCTGAGAATATATGGGGGGGGATTCTTTACTGTCAGATAGAGGAAGGTCAGAGGCACAAATGTATGACATCCACGCATGTTACAGCATATTATTCACAACGTACACAGGGGACTGATACCTTTTCCTTAGATATCCGAGCCATTTCTTTGCTTTCTGACAAAGAGAAGAGATGATCTCTCGTGAAGTTCTCCCGACTGCACGGAAGTAACAGGATGTGATACACGATGTCAACAGCACTAGGTCAAAGTGAATATCAGAGCAGGGTGCAGCACGCTTCTTCCTTCCCTCCTCCCCAAATCATTATTTTATTATTTGATTAATGCCTCCACTGTGCTGTCAGAATGCTTATACACTTTCTAAAAGATGAAAGACAAACAGCAGCAATTTATTTCTCCAGATTAGATATTGATCACAACTACAGTGCTGGCCATCAGATATCTCCCCTGAAAGATGAATGTCAAATGTTAAGCATCACCACTTTTCATTATTTCTCATTATTTTTTTTTATTAAAAGGTGCCCCTTACATAGCACGTTGTAACCATATCTCCTCTTTAAAGGAACTCTTATTCGAATACTTGTTTATGCCTTCCTCTGCCTTCAGCATACTTTTTTTTTCTCCCCTAAAATCTTTTTAATAGTGCTGTCCTATTTAAAGACTTAAGAGTGGACATGCAGTCGGCTGACCGGCCAGAGGCTCAGTACACTACATAATGATGAAAGAATGTAGGGAAATAAATAGGACCGATGTCCCCAGCAGCTTCCCAGTGCACACGCTCGGAGTTTGGAGTATTACAGTCTCAGACTTTAGATTTTTAAAGTAAACTTTCATGAAGATTGTAAAGAGACATGGCAGCCGATATATTCCCAATGAAAAAACAAGCTCCTGTGCTGTCATGTTTGCTCTGTCTGAGATGATGGCCTCACTGAAACAAGTTACATCAAATCTGCCAATAAGAAAATGAAAAAATAAAAAATGGAATTGTTGCTGTGAGTGTGTAAAGAGTCATTCGCTGGAAGAAAACTGAGGTAATTTACTTTTTAATTTTGGAATTAGAATTTGAAGTGAATTGCAAACAAACACTTGACACATTTTTGCTTTGAGGGTTTTTGAATTGATTTGGTTACAGTTAGACAAAAACCAATGTGCAGGCACAAAACAAATGGCAAAGAAACCACTGCCTTCTTGCAGGAGGAAATTGATAAACAAATGGGTTACAAATGAGTTTATAGTAACCTTGAATTTAGGCTTGGATACTCAGTTATTTAACTAAGTTTCACTCTGAAAACTAGTCAAAGTGACTGGAGCAGAAAAAATGGTAGCTCTCTGTTGCCGTCTCTCTCTGTACACTGGGGGAAAACAGCAAAAGTTGTAGTGATGCTTGTGTGTTATGCTGGCTTAAAACCAGACTGCTATAAAATAAGTGTTTGAATTCTGTTAAGTTTGTCATTTTTTTAAACAGATAGAATTGTCACTGCTAAATAGAGATATTATAATGTATCAAATCCACTCGGAATGACGTTACTTACATTGGAAGGATTAGAAATATCCAGGAGAGGAGAGTTTTTTTTAAAAATACAAAACCTAAATGGTTCAGACAGGACTCTTTTTCATACATCTAATACAAGAATTTAAGTACTTCAATAAATGAGAATTTTAATAGAAATAAATAAAAAACTTTCAACCTCAATCACAGCATCAGGGAATAAATTAGCCAAATGCAAACCTTTCTTGTAGCTGTTGACACACTCATACATAGTTATTATGAATATTCTGTTTGTGTGCGTCCATGTAGGAGATGGCAACAGCAGCGAAGTGACTGCTGCACAAAGGGAGCATAAACACCACGATAGCTCACAGAGTCCAGAGACACACAGGAGTAAACAAACAATCATGTTCCTGTGCACATGTCTCACTGTAGCTGGCAGTGCAGGAGGTCATTACAGAAATGTATTCCTCTGTAATTTGGATGGAGCACATGTGAATGTTGTGAGCGACTTCCGAGCGACGTGTAGAGCTCAGGATTTCAAACAGGAAGTCCGTTTTTATCGTCAGTTATTTTTACTTCACGGCCGTTTGTGTGTTTTCATTTGTTCATTCATTTAGCTCATCGTTACAGCAGAGAAATGTGCCGAGCATTTTAACCTACTGTTCCAGACTACTTTCTCGCCGCAGTCACCTTTTTTATTCTCATGCAATCAGGGAAAACACTGTTACTTTGTATTTGGTGCCAGTGTGACGAGCAAGTGTGAATTATCTCAGTGCTCCTGTCAGGGTAAAACAAACAGACAAAGGAGCGAGACATCAATTACTGCCGCTGCTCCTGGGGAAAAGAAAAGCATTGGAATCTAATGAGTGCATTGTGTTTACCTGCTGTTATATAATTCATGCCCTGCTAACCTATCCGTCACCTCTGTGCGTGCGTTTAACTACAAGCCGAGTCAAAACTCTGCTTTAGCGCAAGAAGTTTTTCTTTTCAAATAGCCAATGCCAGTGACATCGATCAGTACTTTACACTGCAAGTGCATTAGATGTTAGATTTGCACTCGTCTCATAAACAGAGGTGTTTATTTGTGAATCCTCTCATTTCGTGCAGATTTTAACCCTGAATTCCTGAAGTAATGCCTTTGACTTTGAGAAGCTCCTACACATCAGAGAAACACAGCTGATGATCCGCACTGCGAGCTGTGCTGTGAGTCACTGAGGCTTAGCAGCATCCACTGCTCTGACTCAGACATGTGCTGCCAGGGATAAAGGCTTTCTCCCCCACTTTCATTGTCTCACTGCCACAATGCTGCCTCAGACAGCCATCTCCAACCAAATCATCATCCCACATAAAACATAACTTGTCCCTCGAGTCTGTTACCTCGCGAACACAGGCCATTCAGTCTGTTGACGGCAGTCTGAACACTTCAGTGACATTGCCAGGAGAATATCTCAGGGTGCTCTCCCACATTGTGCTGCATTAGGCGACTGTGCGAGAGCGGTGTCTCGGTGACGGGTGTTAACAGTCTGAAGCTGAGCCAGCTGTTTTTAACAGAGCTGGAAGTCCAGTTTTAGTCTTGACGGTGAGAAAAGAATTTGCTCTCTGCCAAAATGGAGGGAAAAAAAGACTTTACATTAAAAGAAAAACAAAAATAAGGCCCGAGATTTTGGGTCACTTTAAAAAATAAAAAAAAGAAATAAAGAAGCCACTGATAATACGGAGCTCTCAGACACGGAGAACAATCAGTAATGCACACTAGGCTGACATTTCTCTCTGATCTCTTCCCTCTTTTCTTCTATCATTTTCTCCCTCTCATTCCTTCCCTTTTATCATCACCGAAGCTCATTCAACTTGTCCGCTTATAGGCAGTCTATTATTTCTTTATTTATGTATTCCACTTTTTATTCGGAATCACATGTTAATGAAGAGCGTCATTATCAACCTTAAATATTTAATTTTCCGCTCTGCGTCTGCTTCCGAGGGAGAGCGGCAGCCGTGGCGGTGAGGACAGGGGGGATGGAGGGAGGGAGGATGGAAAGAGTTGTGCTGTAGCATCAGCCTTATCTGCATCCGCTGCTTTAAAGTTGGCTCCAACCAAAGCATAAGTATGGCAGCGTTTCTTCTCCACATCAAAAGTGTAGCAACAAGAAAGCGGAATCTTTGTAACAAGAAACCTTACGTTTAGGACTTCGTGTAACTATGGTGTTCGATTTTTTAGGGGGCGGGGGCGGCAAGCTCCAGATTCAGATTGAGTATTGGTCTTTGCCCCTTAGCCCCATTGCTAAACTTCATCCCCGGTCTCAGCATTAGCTCCAGAGAGGCTGAGTGCCCTTGTGATAAGGTGTGAGGCCTGTCTGCCTCTGACTGACAAGCCTGCTCTCACCATGCCAGTGCCTGCTGCTTGATAAGAGAAAATGTCAGCGTGATTTTGGAAAATGTCATTTATCGCAGCTTTCTGGCCGTGTCTGTAACCCAGACTGATTATGGTTGCTGGACATTTATATCACTGGGGGTGGCTCGGAAAATTGTACAAATGCTATGTTTTTCTGTGATAACAGCACTTAATATCCCTTTTTACTGTTCTGGGTTTGATTTTGTTCTCGTACCTCTTCTCCCCCCTGTCTGAATAGACTGCACATTATATTCTGTACTAGTTAGTTGATTTCATGAACTGTGTTTCAGACGCCATCAAAGTGTCTGGCATGCGGAGGCGTTTAGATCAGGGATTCACTCCACAGCCAGACAAAGACTTCCAGCATTCTCTGCGTTGTGCAGAGCATATGAGTTAAAGTGTGTCTTTTTTTTCCTTTTTCTGTATGAGCAGAGCTTCAGATTTAAGTAACAATCTGCTTGTCTTTGTCAGAATTTGCATGTTTGTGTTTGTGTGTGGGCTGCGTGGTGGATGGGGGACAATTTTGCTGTATTATTTAAAAAGACAATCCCCCCCATAGATGAGTGGGTTAACAGGAACCATTAATTGGTTTAGCTGGATCATATAGACACTAGTTCCGGCTTAGCTGCAAGGAAGAAAATGCTCGTGTACAGGCGTATTCAAAAGCCTCTGCTTGTTATTATTATGTGGGTTTTTTTCCACGCGATAAACCCTCTTACTGTGAAGATGGACTATTTACCGTTTACTTTTAAGCCTGAGGTTTTGATTTGTGGATCCAAGATGAAGCGGAGCTGAGGTTGTACTCACATCATCACTTTTAATGTCTGATTCGAAACCCAGGCTGTCATATATTATTCAGGGAGTTTGCATCTTTTCTCTGAAGCACTTCACCATAGCACTGTACCTCTGCCTTCTGCACGATTCCTGGAGCCATTCTGTTCAGAGGAGGGTCTATGATTCAGTGCTGTATATTTTCTTTTACCCCCTCATTGTTGACTCAAAGTGACATTTATGGGACACCCTGATAAAGCAATTCTTCCTGCTCCTCAGACCAGCCTGGTGCTTTTAACAGATCCTCTCATTCATTTGTATTCACTTCAGTTTTTTTTGCAGACGGACCCCGGCTGCCTTTTGTGATCCACAGCCCGAAGTAGACTGAAGCAAGAAAGAAGTGTCTTTAACATCGGCTCCCTGGTAGCCTCCTGGGAGCTTAGAGAGAGTGTTGTCCCCCCTTACTCTTAACCAAATTTATTGCTAGTCTGACTGTGGACATCTAACAAAGACACGGGCCCACTGTTCCCGGCATATTTGTCAAATCACTGCACCTGTGAGAGTCCCTGTGCAAGATGAATTCTAGGTCGGAGTGTTTGTCCAGGAATAAATCTCTCTCTTTTCCCATTGTCTTTGTTTGGGTGAGTTGTAAGCTGGGAATGAGCTATCCTCGTCATATGAAGCGGAGCCGGCGAGAGCCGTGATAAATGGTGCTCTTTGTTGACACCTTCATTGGGTTATTTATGGCTCATTAATTGAAGTGAAAAGGAGACTTGTTGGCGCAGCAGGAGGAGGCTTCGCCAGGCCGGCGTGGCTGTGCCTCAGAGCGACCCACAGGCTTCTGGGCAGAGATCGTAAGCGAGGTAGCGGGTATGAGGCAGCCATCCCTCTCTGAGTTCTGTCAGTTTCCTGTTTGCTGTGGATAGAGGGGGGGGGAACCCCTGACAGGAATGGATGGGGAGTGAAAGAGGAAGACAAGCATGAGAAACCAGTCTCCACCCTTTCCCAGATGCCTGTTTAATATTACAGTTTGCATGAACCTAAGGGGGAACGGCCCATGTTTGTTGTGATGAATTAGAGATGCTTATCATAAATAGATTGTACAAAGAAAGCGGGTAAAAGTGCTCACGCAGGATAGTTTAGAATTATGATCGTCCCAAGAAAAAAGAAAGCGTGTATGTTTTGGCACAGCTTCTCCCCCGATTTTGTCAGAAGTTTGCAATTCTTCCTCTTTTTCAGCCCAGCACAATTTCCTTTGAACGCTTTAAGTCTTCCGAGGAGAAAGAGCCACTTCACACATAAGCTCATGAGCACACTTGATTAACAAGTGGATTAACTATGCTCGTTTCATGGGATGATGTACCTCAAAGCACTTCAAAGGCCACGCCGAGTGCCCATGAGGTGCAGTAATGAGGGGTTCTTCCACACAACGACAAATGCGGTGGCCTCGCTTCATGTGAACCCGATCATTTTCCCATTTTTCTGTGTGTGCTCGCGCTTTTCCGTCTCTGCCGCTCCGCTTCCCTTGCTTCCTCTTGCTCTCCTTCCCCCCTCCCCCCCAGTCTCTCATCTCCTTTTCACCTTTTTCCATCGCTCCCCTTAGATTTCTCTCCACTGATCCCCTCTTTTTCTCAGCTAAATTGAGATTTGAGATTCTTCCCCTGTCGCGCGCTCGGCTGCCATTTTAGGGACTGATTATTTTTAGCTCCTATTTACCCCTTTAACCTTTCATCTTTTCTTTGACAGTATAAACAAAAAGCGGGTGCATAGGCGCTTTGTACGTTTCTTGAGGTTTCTGGGCTTTGTTGTCCTTGAACTGTTGGTCCAGGTTTGACTCCTGTAAAACCCACTTCTGACATCTCAGCGCTGTCAAAGCTGTCAGTCAGCTCTCTGTGACGTCCATTTCGTCCAACACTTTCCCATCTCTCAAACACCGAGGCTCCTGCCTCACTCCGTATGACGGGGGAAACATGTCTCAGCCTGTCTTACACTCATCCAGAGTGCAGTTTTGAAAGGAGGTGGGTTCAATTTTTCTAAGTGGCATAACGTCCTCCTGAGAGGGATTGTGAAGTTTCTCTCTGTCTCCAGCAGTGGAAATGCATGTACAAGTCTGCCACAGCAGAGTCGCCCGCTCACATTCACTCTCTATCACTCTCTACCTGCATTTTTATTATTTTGATCTGGCAAGCACATGAGAGATAGTAATCTACACTTCAATTACATAGCACAAGTCATCAGATGCTATCTTGCGCTGGTGATAGAGTGTGCTGTGAGGCAGCCTAGCGCCACGGTGAAACGGCCCCTAGAGAGCCTGAGTCTCAGCGTGTGTGCACATGTGTGAGTGCTGTCTGTCCATGTTTGTCTCTGTGTGTTTGTGTGTGACACAGTGAGCTGGAGAAACAGAGAGAGACCAGCAGACTGAGAGAGACATACTCTGGGAACTGGCTCTATTTATCAGTATAACACACATATTTGCCAGTAGGGTACAGTATTTAACCTCAGTTTGTCATTGCAGTGATGCTTATCATTACATTTCATTTAGTTTGCAATGAGCAGACGGTGCCGCAATAAGAGGATAAATGTTGTGAATCGTTTATCTGAATTCCTGATGGCAACCAGCAGAGGGCTGATACAGATGTGTTTTAAAGGCCTTTGTCAACGAGCCAGACACCACTGCTCTGTGAGATCTGACATGATTTATTGCAATGAGTGAGCCGGGCTGTTAGAGTGTAATGTTGATGCCATCAACGTTATTTCTTTCGCTCCTGTAAAAGCAATCTCGATTTAGTTATCGCATAATTCAGAAATGATGCTGTCCATATGAGCTGTCATAACTGTTATGTGTCTATGAAAACACACATAAATTCTCTGTCTCTTTTCTCCTTTTTCTTTGCGGTGCTCCCTGTGCTCCATCTGCTCGTTGTTAACAACCTTTTTAAAGGTAAGTGCTGTTGCATGCATATCATTGTTTTAAACTCGATTTTTTTAATGCATGAGCTGTAAAATTAAACTGCATTTACTTTTTGCTTTTATAGTGGATGCATTTGTTTTCTTTCATTATCACTTTCTGATATGTATTTCCCGTGCATTTAATGTAAACACCAACAAGGTAAGTGTGAATGCACTGTAGATGAATGAGTCTTATATATTTGAACATTTAGGCATTTATAAGTATGTTTTTCTCTGAAGAAGAGGATAAGATGAGTTTAATTCATTCAGTTTCATCTCTGCACACTTTTTAAAAAATAAGAATTAATAAGATAAATAAGTTTAATCATCCAAGGGAAATAATAATTTCTTTCTGTTATGTATGTATGTATGAATACAAAAAAAAAAAGCCTGCATGCCTCTCTTTGTCATAATAAAGCCACCTACAGTAGCAGTATTCTTCCACTGAGTGGCAGGTATTCAGTGCTCATACTCCCAGCTTACTAGCACTGCTAAATCAAGACGGATGGCTGGATTCCATAGTTTTTATCAGGCCTTAATGTGCACTTATACAATGATAGAGAACTCTCTCCCAGAGGCCGACAGACCAATGTTTGAGAATTACGCTTGAGGGAGATAGTGCTCTTTGGGCCCAGCCATTTTCTTCCGTCAGAGAGTCTGTGATGTGAGGCGACCGGGGCAGCGCGGGGCTGTTTCTCAGGTAGGCACTGTGCTCAGCGCTTTGCCCTGCTTCTCTACTGCTGCTGAAACAGCAACTGGAAGCCCCTTTACCCGCTTTCCTCCCCCCATTAGGCACCACTTCACACAAGACAATAGATGAGCAGTTCATCGTGCAGCTCTTTGTTGTTTTTCTCAGACGTCTTTATGCGATCGCTCGTTTATGTCCTGTCAAGACAGCTGATGTAATATGTAGCTGTTAAAGGGTAAGGGTATTTAGTCAGGACTGTTGCAACATTACGCCAACAGACTCAGACTGCCATGTACAAATAAAGAGCTACTTCTGTTTTTAATCAGAGGATCGGAGCTGTATAAAACAGCTGCTTTCAGATCCAGGCTGTTTCAGGGGGATGAGGTGGCAACAAAAATGTTGTGTGTCTTTGTTTGTCTTGCCTCGCTGATAAAGAAAAAGAAGAAGAAAATAAAGAAAGAAATGTGCCTTGATGTTTGAATATCTAAACCAATGAGAAAATGTAAATATTTTCAATCAGACATCTTGAGTGGGACTGCATGCAGTTGGTCTCCAAAGCACAGTGCTGTCGGAATGAGTGGTTATTGACAGACCTTTTGGCGTCGTGAGAATCACATGTTCTTTGAATCTGTGATACACCAACAAATGTGATCCTCTCTGATGGCCGCATTTGAACTTATTTTGATGTCCCTGAGTATTAAGGGAAGTGACAGCTTACAAATAAACCCATAATTATCACATCTGAAAGCCGCCATCTCAAACTTTATTTGCATACCCAACACTTGGAGGAATGTGGGTAATAAACCCTGAGGGTCTCCCAGTCTCTGGCAAAGCCACGACTGTCATCTCATCAGCTTTTGGGTCTTTTTCTCAGATGCTTGCAAAAAAAGGGAAAAGCAAATTGGAGTGAGACAATACTGTTCTCTTTTAAAAATAAAAAAGAAGCCACATTAAATGGGCAGCACTGACTAAGGTTCAGAAGAGCATAAAAGGAAACTGAAGGACAAGATTGTTCCCATTGTGTTTCCTCTGTATATTTCCCCACAGAGCAAGCTCCGTCCGGGCCCCGCGGGCTTCATTTCACCCCTTCAAAACCCAACACATTTCTTTGAGTGTCTTCGAGATAGGAACACAATGACTGCCTGTAGAATTTCATCTTAATTCTACCTGGGAACACAAAAGACTAATCACAGCCATCACAAAAGCGCTGTTCTCGCAGCCCAGTGTGTGATAGGACGGGCTCCGGCAGCATAAAGGCCCGGCCCTCCAGAGAGCCGGGAGGCTGGAAGAGGCAGTCAAATGGGAGGCAGAAAATGCCAGGCGACACCTAAGATTATGTCTTGTCCACCGTGTGGGGAGAATGTGGACCTGTAGGACCAGACATCCATCAGAGGAGGTCAGTTTCTGGGCCGAAGCAATAGAGCAGTAATAATTTCACACCCGATGATTAGAAACAAGAAAAGTTAAGCGATAACAGTTATATGATATTGTACGGGGGATATGACCTCGGAGCATAACGGCCAGTATTCTCCGAACTTGAAATGTCTGAATAGAGATTTTGCAGATTATTTGTAATAGACTTACGATTATCAGAGTGAGGATGTGCAACACATAAGTATTCTCACATTTTGGTTCGTTCACGTTCTACTTGCTTCCTGCACATCCACCCTGCCTTAAATAGGAATGCACATATGGAGGGAGAAGGCTGGAAAATTAAACCTGTATTTTATAAAGTTATGGAGTAATAGAGGAGACAGATTTTCACTCAACTTTTTATCTCCACCTTAAAAACAAGCATGCGTCCTCTACCCCCAATATGGCTCAGCTTCAGTACCTCCCCAAAAGGTTCTGCTAAAACTCATCTAACTGGTTGCCGGGCTTTAATTAGCTCGGCTCATTTGCATGGCTGCCATTAGGAATTCAAATTGGGTGGAGTGATAGCTGACATTTTCCCCTTGCATCCCTCTTTCCAGAATTCTTCCCCTCTGATTCATCTCATCTTCATTTCCCCAGATCCTGTTTTTAAAGTTTTATTTAGGGTGTCATTTATTTAACAAGGGATTATTTATTTAGCGCATCAAATCATCCTGGAATGAATATTTATATATTTGTGAGGGTTTTAAATATTTACATGGTCTCTGCATTTCTAGTTATGGAGCCACTGTAATGAGTGGTGTTGTTGGATGTCGTGGGGAATAACAAGACTGCTTTCAAAGTGAAAAGTCCTTTGAATGTATTTCTAACTTAATTGGTATGAATCTATTATCAGGGTTGATGCTCTGATCATAGTTTAATTGGAGGTATATTATTATGGAATGACTTTAGCTGTGGTTAATGATATTTCATTCGGCTGATGATGTTTGAATGGCGATGAATGATTCATGTCAAGAGTGGTGTGTGAAAACACTCGGCAGTGCCGTGACCCCGTGTTAGCTGCTCTAATGCACTCACAGACTGCTACTTGACTAAATTCCGTTAATCCTCAAAGAAGCTTAGCCATTTTTGCTCTGATGCTTACTTTCTTCCTGCATCTTGTTTTACAGAGACACCATTATGTAATGGTGGCTTTTAGGAGAGGATGAACATTAACAGGGTTGTGTCCCCGGGACTTTAACCGTTCTTACTTCACTGGATCTGCCTGTCGGTGCATGATTTTGGCCTGGGTTGTCTAACCGAACTTGTGGAGACTCGCTACTAAGTTTACACATATCGGACCTTTCGAAGAGACTTATTAACAGCAGCTGCGGGCCTTTGGAGAACACAGAGAGAGCAGCATGACTATTGAACCAGGGAACGCCTCTCCACACCAGAACCCCATCCCCCCCCCTCCTCATCCTCTTCCTCCTCCTCAGTCTTAATGACTAACCAGAATGAGAAGTGGAGGAGAGGAAGAGCCTGGAAGAGCCTGATTTGTTCTGCATGCTAAATATGGCCTGTAATCTTTATTCCTCTGAGTGCCTTATTAAAAGTGAAAGGAAGATGAAATCCCACCAGCCAGCCCATCCTTTCTGCTGTTTATTAGAGGGGCTTTTCCTCTGTTAATATTGAGGTTATGGTAACCTTAGTGGTGATAGATGCATCTTGTGACTTCAGGTAATAATAGCAATGATTGATTCCCACCTGAACCCTGGAGGTGTAATCTAGCAGGATGGAAGAGATAAAGTGGCAGGCAGCGTCTGAAAGATGCGCGCGGAGAGGCAGATTCCATCCAGCGGTGCTGTTTATCATCCAGCAGACAACAGCGCCTTGTCAGAATTTATGATGTTTCCCCTCGTCTCTAATTCATCATTCATTAACTACTCTTTTTCTACCCCCTAAATCCATCTCTATTTGTTAGTTTTATCAGTAAGGTTAGGATGAAAAATATGTACGTGTTAGTTTTAGAATCTTCTAGAAGATGAATGTGATTTTTGACTGCAAGTGTGTCACATCAGTCAGATCTGATTTGATAATCAAAGTGAATTCCCCCCCCTCAGTCGCAGAGTTTGTTGCCTTCGAAAAAGCCGAAGCAGTGCGCTCTTGCTATCATTTGCAGAAAGACATTGTGTTTTTTTGGGCTGGAGTGCTGTAATTTATTTTGATTAATGCTCAGAATGCATTTAAAATGCAATTACATGTGATGGCAGGATTTTCGCTAAATAAATTCATAGGAAGGAAACACGAAAAACAAGCATGAAGCATTTCTTAAGAATGCACAAAGTATTTTTCGGAGTGCAGTACATTTTGCGTTATTTCTTTACCTTGACTTTCCTTTGTAGCTGGAATGTTTCCCACTTGTGAATTTTTCTATCATTATGTAAACAGATAACCAGAATCAGAGAGAATGTCATCAGCATATTTTTGTGCCTGTATTTGCATTATGGTGCTGGTGTTAAAGCACTAATGAAGCTCAAAGACAAGTGTAGTCCTAGATTTTTTTTATAAGCCCCACACCTTTCCTGTGGTATAGCTACACTGGATGGCACATCTATTATTCCATTAGCAGGTAATTAATGACTCTCATTTGTGTAACTGTTATTAAGCCCTTTGAAAGATTGTTTGTGTTCAGATGAAATGAAACACATCCCAGAAGCCATCCATTGTGGCGGATAGATTAAAAGAGCAATAAGGCTCTTTGAAAAATGATATTTTATCAACGGTAATTTTTCACCGTACCTCAGGGGCAACGATGACACGAAAACACTGCAGTCCTCCTTCATGTTGATATCCTTTTTTTAGTCAAACTACCAGGGGAGTACACTAAGTGTGATTTATTCATCCCTTGACCAGTAAAAGGTGTCAGCCAGGTGAAAATGGATGCTGGGAGAGTATTGACAGGAGAAATAGCCGTGCAGTTGTCCTGCCCTGTCATATAACATGGGAGGGAGGCAGTGTCTCCTATTCTGCAGATGTCTTATGGTGGGCCTTAATCTGTTTTCTTTTTCTACTGAAATATATATATAAAAAACAAATGATAGAAAATTTGATTTAGATAAACATGCATATTAATCCCAGCTATA
>JAVQJG010125435.1:0-10230 GCA_036024015.1 Craterocephalus amniculus | reverse complement strand
TGTTCCAGTAAGTTTAGGATCAGACTACTGCTCAGGGAAACTACGTAACAGACTCTACAGGCTTCAGATGAGGCATGCTGAGTGTAAAAGTTAATGATGGCAGCATTTGGACGGTGGTGAAGGGTTGATGATTTCAACTTGGACATCTTACCATCATAAAGTACACCTTGAACTTTTCTGAATACCAAAATACTCTTGAGTCAGATGTGAGGGCATCTATCTGACAGCCAAAGCTGGAAAAAACTAGAGCAACAGCACAATGAACCCAAACACTGCAGCAAAGCTACAACAGAAGAGAAAAAAACAAAAGAATCAAGGTGTAAAATCAAAGTCCAGATTTCTTTGTGACAGAAATGCTGTGGCATGAACAAACACCTGCAAAGCTCGATTTACTCAAGCAAGTAGCAACACTCATAAAAGTTGGCCTGAATGATGTTACAATAACAGGAGAGATGGTAACACCATAGAGAAAATGATCACTTCACGTTACTGCTAGCTGTGTTTTTCACACACAGCTTCTGCATCTCAGCTTAGTTTTTTGCTACACAATGACAGTTTCATGTGTTGTTCATATGAGTCTGTATTTATCCAGCATGAATACCTTGTAAGGACCAGAGTATTTAATATGTCCTGATATATAAAACTGAAAAAGCATTCAGCTTTAATTTTTACATTAATGCAAATGTACGTATCTGATTTAATTCCCATATAAAGTTATGATTAAAACAGCTTTATATGTCACAGCACATGCAAAGTTTTGATAAAGTAGTGCACTTCTAAGTAACTGAAACCTCACTAATGAGTGATACTATTGACATTAATAAATGTAATTGATATTACTGTGCTGACACTGCAAAGTGCTTCTTTTTTTACCCGGTCCTAGATAAAAACAAGTACATTTAAAAATGTCATGTTGTACATGTAAACAATTAAGAAGGGATTTTATATCAAGAACATAGTCATTAATTCCATTTTACCTGACTTTAGAAAACAGACTCAGTGAGGAAAAGGAGCTGCCTAACAAGACATTATTATTAAGTATATTATAACCTTTGTGAGGAGATATTCAACCATCTATCCCTCATGATATCCCAAGTAATCCACTCAGATAGTATCACATGTGACAGGCGGGAGGGAGCTCAGGCCTTGGGGCAGAGAAATGGAAGGAAGAAGTGACAGGGGTAATGGATGGATAGAGGGATGAAGAGTGATTGGGTGTCATACAGGTGGGATAGGGCCAGACAGATAGTGAATGAAGGTGCGATGGAGGATGGATGGCCGGAGCACCTCAGACATTGACAGTGTTGAGAGATTTGTCTTCTTTGCACACCATTTGTCTTGTTTTTCCCTCTCCGCCATGTCCTCGCAAGTTAAATCTCATAAAGCTATTTACTCTGACAATGCAGAGGCAGCCGCAGTACGCTGGCCATGATGCTATTACTGCACAGGAATGCTGGGAGCTGCCATTTTGGGAACATCTTCCATCCTGAGAGGATGGTCTTAAGGATTACAGGAAGGCAAACGACAAACAAACTACAGTCCACAATGAACTGCTCACTAATAACGCTACGTGTATAAATTAGAGTTAAGGAAACAACAAAAAAGGGGGAGCAGAAACAGGAGATGTGCTGCACCCACACACTGGCACAGACACACAATTACACATGCATATATGAGCTGCTAATTGCTTTGTGCGTTCCATACCGTTGTGTGAGCGTAGCAGTGCAATATTGCAGTTCTGTGGGTGTTTGCCCAGCTCATAACCGCAGACCAATGTGGCAGAGACAGGCTCATATATTAAGATAACCCCGAATCGGAATGGAATTGTATTTCCCCAGCGGTTCAAACGACTTCTGCGGTTGTAAACTGATAGTGGATGAGATTTGGCTTTAATGAAGCAAGACTTATTACACGCAGCGCCGCAGAGGAAGGTGCATGGGCGTATATGTTTCATTATTCAAGGGTGTGTTTGGGGTGTGCACGTGAGTGTGTGCGTCCATTTATTCTTCTTTAAACAAGAGTGCTGTCACCCATAGCTGCAAGTTTACTCGCGCCGTCACGGTGAATGTTATTGTATCTGTATTTTTCTTGCTTTGAGAATGGAGCGTGTGCCTGCGGGCCGTGATTTATCTTACCTGAACTAATCAAGTGAAAGGTTTTTATTTTGCACTCGTCCCTGTAGTCATCTTTCTCAAGGTTGTGCATGTTTTTGTGTGTGTGTATGCACAGACTGTAAGAGTGTCATCTTCATCTGTTTATTAGAACGTTCCCTACTGTCCTGGCTGTAATGAGGCCTGTGGAGTGATGAAGTTGAGCTCATCAGGACAACACAGGGAGACAGAGACGTGGCGGACAGGTTGGAAGCTGTTAAAAGGGATCAATTCCAAAATATGCAGCACCTCGGCTAATGAGTGACAAGTCTAGATTGTTCTCAGTGCCCTTTTTACTGATGTATAAACCTCGTTTCATCACTGGTCAGTGATTTCAGACCAGTTTGAATGTGGTTTGTAGTGAGAGCTGACACAGCTAAAATCTTGCGGGTAATTGGCTTCACATCATTTTCCAGCAAGATATCCACCTCTGATGCTACTTTGTGCACTTTAGCAGTAGCTAAAATTCCAGCTGGGGTTATTAGCTCAGTTACTGGGTAGCAGGGGAAATATTTTACCACCCATCTCCCCCCGGAGTGTTAATACTGTCAGAAGAATGCCGAGGATGTCCGTGTGCAGCGCAACGGAAGGAGAGATGAATGAAAAACAAAAGGAGGCCTGAGTACAGCTTAAATGTCTCAAAGGCACCATTTAGCTTTCACACAGTGAAATGCAAAAGAAGAAGAAACGCACACACACACACACACACAATAAATGTAAAAATAACTGAGTCTACCGCCGTGCTGCCATAGGGGTGCTTTAAGCTAAATAGCATCAATATGCTAACATGCTTACTGCTACAATTTAGTCTGAATTTTAGAAGGTTTAATGAGTTTACCATATCATTATATAAGAGTATTTGGAGGGTTAACAATTTCTCATCAGCGATATTTATCATGAGCAGCTATTACGAAGGGATGAAATAAACTTTTGGAAATATACTATCTACATTTTCTAGATACAAAATGCTGAACCGCTGCAGTTATAGAAGTAAATGACGGTGGAAATGTCATAGCTATCCATCTAATATTGGTTGAGAACTTATAGTATAGAAGTGGCCAGTCCAGTCACATGGTATGATGGCCTCACCTTCAGCACGAACACGACAAAGGACACAATAGTGGACATTAGGAAGGAGAGGAGACCTCTGTCCACGGCTTATCCAAGAGCTTTCTTGATGTAGAGCAAGCTGTACCTAAGTTCAGAAGATCCGCATCACCGTCTGATATGCCTACTAAATGCCTGCAGACAGAGGTGCAAACGTCTGAGAGGATCAGCAGGACTCTCTGCAGAGGATTTGCCACCATTATTCACATCTGGGGGTACAGAAATGTGATTTTCAGGACAGTCCAGATAAAAACTACTAAACAGTTAACTGGGTCTGCGCATTCATCGCTGCCACACTGATAACTGTGCTGTACTTCATGTACAAAGATCGTCTCTAATGCTGTCCTTGAAATTGCCACTTTTTGTGTTATTCCTTCTATGGTATATTTGTTTACCATTTTTATATTCATTCAGCATTCTTGTGGACAAAATGGGAATTTAATTGTACAAGGAAACTGGTTTGTGGCTTTGCATATAACAATAAAACACCTTGAATCTTAAGGTGATTAAATAAATGTCTATGAACAAACAGAACACTGAGCAGCTTTAGACATGAAATGTATGAGGCTCACAAGGAGAACATGTGTGTGGATGCATGCTTCGGGTCTGTCAAGCGGTGCTGACCAGGCAGCAGCCGGTGGGTTGTAGTATTTGCTTACAACGTCAGTAATATCAGAACTGAAGGATGTACTTCGAAGCAAGACTGACGCAGCCAGAAAAAGCCTCCACACTGAGATTAAAAGGATGTTCAGTCATGCTTGCTCTTTACACTCTGAAAGAGCATCACCGATCACTGAACACTTTATTTATAAGAAGAGCTGGTTTTATGACTGAAGATGGATAAAACATGAGGGCAAGAGAGGACAGAAAATTGTTAAGAGTGCAAATTAGTTACGCCCTGGTGTTTACATGAATTTTTTACTTGACAAGAAGAACACTGACCTCAGACAGTTATCCATAATAACATGGTTATCACTTTAGTTCAAGTGAGATTTTGATGGACAAGGCAAAGCAAGTTTATTTTTATGGCACACTGTAAACCCAAATTTTGATTAGACAAAACAGATCAAGTTCATATAACTTACAATTTCCTATTTTGGGAACATTACTTATTAATTCTCAGTAAACTGAACTGTTTTATGTCCCTTTTTTATTGCATTTGAGTTTTTAAGTCTAATCAGCGGCTCTACTAACATAAACTGAATTTGTATTACTTAAACAATTCATTAAGTTACATTAATGATTAATTCTGTGTAAAGTGAACTTTGAAAATGGTCTATCTTAATATAATTATTTGTTTGAGTTCAAACAAACAGGATTGCAGGATTTCCCACAATGCTTCCCTTCTATTATTAACAACTTTTCATAGATAATTCAGTGTATGAAACCTGAACTTTCACTTTTACTTTGGCAAATTAATAATAGTTGAAATCACACTACACTTTTTAAAGGACTTTTTGTTTTTTCTCCTTCCAGTTCTGCTGTTAACAGACAGAAAAACATGTTCTGGTCTCCATGTTGAACTAAATCTGCAATAATCCACCATTCGGCATAGTTTTAGTATATAAGCATGTTCCCCTCTCCAGTTCCTGCTCATCCCTGTGTTTAAAGCCAGTTAGCCACTTACTGCACGGTAACAGAGATGTAAGGGGTCCAACAATAGTTATAGCAGAAGCTCCACCCCCTTAAGTCAGGCTGCAAAACAAGTCACATTTTGAGTTCATTAATTACTTTAAGTAAGATGAACTTGAAATTAAAGATTTCCGTAAGCATTGCTTCTAATTCATGTGGAATTAATCTAAACAAGTTTCTTCTACAACCTCATGAACATCCAGTAAAATCAAACTGATCAAGTGGAGAAAAATAATCAGTTAATAATTGTCATGATTAACTGAGTTAAACAAATTCGTCATAACTCAGTAACTTTAGTTACTGTAACTCTGTGTTTAGCACATTCAACTTAAATCTTTAATTCTATTCTAATAGGCACTCGAGTACAATGAGCACAGTCCACTACACTTATTCAATGAATGCTTCATTACTTAAAAAATTTAAGGCAACGAGTGACCTTTGTTTTTTTTCAAATAAATTAAACTAATGTGGGTTTACAGTGCACATTTCATCTACATGGTTTTATATGGCAAATTTGGACAAGATAGAAAACCATAGACATCATCCTGAACAAATGGTTTCCTTGGCAACACTTTAGTTTGTTATGCTGTCAATTACAAAGATTTATCTTCAGAGGTAAATTTTAGGTTCAGTAGGTTATTCAACATAATTCTTTAGCTGAGAATCTACGTTGCAAATTTACTCTGGTTAAAATCTAAAGGGGGGAAATCTATCGGAGATCAAATAATTGAAGACATAATGAATAAACATTGGATGATGGTTAGATTAGTCAAAAAGAATGCCCTGGTATTTGATCAACATCTGAATGTAATCCTCTCCAAATTAATAAATTGTTGAATATCCGTAAGTCCTGGTTTTTCTTCATCAGTGAAGATCTTGTTATTTTTACCGTTTCTGCCTGATGTCATTTCCATGTTGTTTCTGGTCTGATCAAATCATTCCATGTTTGTTTTTTTAATGATTTCATTTCAAACACTGATGAACTTCCCAGAGCAGGTCATCAGTTCTGTCCAGGTTACCATAGTGATTTATTCATTCATTCATTCATTCACCTTCTGTACCACTTAGTCCAGTTCAGGGTCGCTAGGAAGCTGGAGCCTATCCCTGCAATTATCAGGCGAGAGGCGGGGCACATCCTGGAGAGGTCGCCAGCCCATCACAGGGCCATGGGGATTTAACCAGGTTAAACCAAAATATTTAATAAAAATCTTACTTTCAGCCCAACATGACTCATTAAGCTGCAAATATGGAAAATATTTCTTCATTTAAAAGGAACAGCACTGCAGGCTTTCTGCTGTGAAATAACAATTTTTCTTTTGGCCTGACTTACGTGGGCTATAACGTGGTGAACTGGTCATTTAATCTGTTGGAGTACTTCAACGATAATGTGTTGAAGGTTTTTTTAGTGCTTTTCTTGTAATAAATCATCTGCTGTATGAGATTATTTAAATTATACCGCTGACAAATTACATCCTGTTGCATTAGTTAAAAATTGTAGGAGTGTACTTTCAATCAGATACATCATGTAATATAAAAAAGAGTCAGAATGATCTCATATATGCACAGTGATGCCTGATAACCTCTAAAAAACCTCATGAGTTCATAAAAAACAACTGATAATCATTGATTAGGTGAATATTTGCCATGGCAGACAGCAAATAACTTCCAAAAATGTGTATGATAGGTTGAAGAGCAGCATTTAAGAGAAGAGGAAGGATGAACTCTACTCTGTAGGTGGGAGTTGCTGAAGGGCATCGCAGGAAAAGGAGAAACAGTGCTGTCTTATGAGCACTGAGGTCCATTTGTTACCTGCGCGTGGGTAAATGAGAGCCCTCCCTTTGCCTCGTTAAGCATGATACACTGCCTCGCCCATTGGCGCACAGCTGATTAAAATTTACCCTCCCGAGTTTGGGGAAGCAGCGAGCTGAGCCGGCACTCCTGCTCTCTCAAAGCAAATGGGCTGAGAGGTCAAGGCTCGGCGACCCTCACAGCCATGCCTTATTTATCCAGGCTTTTACCTGACGGTGGGAAGGACTGAGGAGAGGTGATCTTCATCCACAGTCATGCTAAGACTTCTGCTCTAACCAAACGTGTCCTGTACGATTGAAAACGACACTATCATACCGTTTTAAACTGTGTCGGACTGGAAAAAAATAATTGATAAGCATGAAATTAGCTGTTTAGGTTCAAAATTCAGACTCTGTTGTCTGACAATGAAAAATGGGTTGAATGCCTTTGCAAAGTTAATGGAAACTGACACACATTCTATACCCTCACCTTACCTTCACTTTGTAGTGGCTTTAACTCAATATTTTGTTTTTCTGGCTCTTGGATTAGACTGATATCCACCCCACTTCCACTTGAAGCAGGTTGTCTGATGAAAACTCGCAGCATCTGCCAGAAATCTGCCATAGTTGAAGATGCTGCCGGAGTGTAATATGCCAGGCATCATTGTTGTGAACAGCTGTGGAGGCAATCGTTTCTACCGTATAGGAGCCAAATTAACTTTGTTGGAATAATGACAGAAAATTGGCTACAATAATCCATCTTTGTCCTGTATGGATGTGTTTTGCAAGATTTATTAGCTAGTTTTAAGGATTCTTCCAAAAACTCTGCAGCAACTAAACCTAAGTGCAGATTCAAGTGTCTGGGCGAAGTCTCGAGGACATGTTTTGTCGTGTGGGGTCTGCGAATGCTCGTCCAGATGATGTTTCCTCCTGCCAAGAAGAAAACTCACAACAAAGCAAGCTTGCAATATTTGAGATGAATTGTTAGTGGCTTCCAAAAAGTCCACACCATCACTCAACTTTACTCAGCTTATCAGGTCTGCTGAAGAGTATCTGGTACCAGGAGGAAGTAAGGCTGGGAGGCAGCAGACATGCACTTTTAATCATATTTTTCCCTTATCTCCTGTCTGCCTGTTTGGGTTTTTAACATGAAGCCAGTTGACAGGTACAAACATCAGCTGGATAATTACTTTCAGCATTTTAGGAAAAAAGCAAACGGAGGCTTCTGTCATTTTGTTCTGAATTTAGAGAGATGCATGTCTGACGACACTTCAACTCTGAGTTTCTTTAAAATGTGTTGCTTGTCATAGCCAAACTGCAACATGCTGCGGTTTATGCTGGCACACCTACCCGCAAGAAATCCTGGCAGCGGCTATACTTGCTGGCAGAGACCCCTTCTCATAGCTGGCAAGAACATATGATTCATATCAACAGTCTGAACAGCTTTGTGATTGCATGTTTTCATAGATTTTTGCACTTTGCATGCCACTTCACCAGGTTTGTTTACCTTAACTTCACTCGATTTTCCTCATGTCTGCAGAATATATTTTGACTTCTGAGAACAGGATGAACTTCTGATCTGATCCACCTAAACAGTAACAGCTGGATAAATGACTAATGCAGCAGAAATAACAGGAGGTTCTCTCCTGGAAGAATAATTTGACTCTCACTGATGTCCTGAGACTGCATTGTTAGAAATAATTGTCTTCTTTTAACTGTAATATAAACGACTGAGGGACAAAATTACCACATAAATGCAAAACAGTATCATTTAAGTGAAATCTAACAAGGCTAAGGGAAATGTTTACAAATATAAATAAGTGTCAGGAGAGCTCAATTTGCTTTCATTCATTGCGGATAAAAAATTAGTCTCGGCTGATATTTGAATTACAGAGTGCTGTTATGGATATGAGAAAAGAGTGCAAGCAATAAGTAGCTGAAAATGATCAATTAGAAACTCTGCACTCTTTCAAGGTATTTTTTCTTTACCCATACTTTATTTGGAATGAAAAGGAAACCAGCTCAGTCTTGACTAGCGTGGATAAATGCATTCATTTGTAGACCGTCTTCTGGTTCACCAAAATGTGTCTAAATGTGCCTCTTTTTAGTTTTAGTTTGCTCATGCAGATGAGGATGGGCCATCCTGACATCCTACCTCAAACAAAAGCAGAATTTTCTTCTTTTTAACCAGATATCTGCATATGACTGAAGAATCTGTGGAAGGTTATGCTGGGAAAGCTCACCTCTCCGTTTCTCCATGACACGGAGTTCTACTGTTTGATTGCAAAAGTCATGGGTCACAGTTGGAAAACAAGTCATAGACAAAATGCTTCCTGAATTTTAATCAAATATTCAGAAAATCTGGTAAATAAAATTTGAATTTATGCACATACAGAGAATAAAAAATCATAGATTGATACTAGATACTGGCTACCAGTTTACATGACTAAAATCATGCGGTTAAACTCAGATGAAGGAAAACAGAATGAACACACCAGACGCTTACAGTGCCAATGTGTAAAACAAATGATAGAAAATAAGATTTTTAAACACCACATGACAAGATTGTGTACTCTTGAAAGAGTGTTATGATGTTGTTCTGTCACATGACTCACCTGTGCAGCTAAACGGTCAAGCAAACAGGCAGCAGCCAGACACACCGTCAACTGGTAAGGAGTGTGGACCAAAATGCAATGCAACAATGGAGGTGTTAGTTGTGCGATATATCAGATTGGTCATCTAGTCGCCATCCTCTAAATATAAGCCTTGAAAACAGAATCCTCATAAATAAGGAGGATAAAGTGGGCTTTACACACGTGGCAGATGCTAAATGTAAGGCTTGAAAACTCGTTTCCTACTCACTACTATTCTGCACAGCCTCCTTGGATATTTTTTGCTTCAGAGTTTTACTACACCCGTCTCCATCAATGGACATTGATTTAACACTTTTGGTGTGGAGTTTTGTATCAGAGTTATCCCTTCCTGATCCGTTTTTTTGGCAAGACCAACAAAAGCAACTTTTAATAACACATCTGTAGGTTAGCGCAGAAATATTGGCAGTTTCCTCCACAATCCTCTATGACATTTCTAGACGGGGGTTAAAATGTAACTCGACCCCACCAGAATGCATCGCTCTGTTTTCTTATAAACAGAAAAGCCTGGTTAGGGAGCAATTTTATCTCTGATTCTTCCTGGACATCTCCTGTCATAATGCAGGAAAAAATGGATCCAAATTAGCAGACCAACCACAGAAAATTAAACTCCAACATGAATTTATTTACAGGGTTCAAACTGGCAGATTGGCTGCGGCGGATCGGGGAGAGGAGATACTTTCTGGACACTCAGTGAGGGGGAGAAACGAACGTTAAAGCGGATCAATGCAAGTCTGGGTATGTTTACCATGCAGTGCGCACCCCAAAGCTGTAGGGGGAGCTTCAGAGTGAGAAACTAGGCGACAGACGAAGAAGAATGTTGTAAACAGAGGCATCTTACGGTTGTCTTGAACAGGCTACGGCTAGTTAGCATGGCTTCAAAGGCATCTAGTAAAAGTAATT
>JAVQJG010125433.1:0-23208 GCA_036024015.1 Craterocephalus amniculus | reverse complement strand
ATTTTAATAGTGAAACTATCCCTGTTGATGCTTCTTGATGTGGAAATTAACACTGTTACTCATAGACGGGGATGCCCGATAGGTGGGTCCACAGGTGGGTCCACGTGATCTGCAGGGGGAGCACCGGCCCCCCCTGGCCCCCCCCTAGAACCGCCAGTGGACATCTGATTCTTTAAGAGCTAAATCCTTCCCTTTGTTTAGCAGCTAACTAAGCAGATAGGGTGATCAGAGATTTTAAGCACAAAACAGTTGCATACTAGGGCCAAAAACTCAACAAGAAAGTTGTATGACGATATTGTATGACACACATCGTTTGGTGCATTTGAACACACCATAGCCACTTACATTAAGGTCCTGCATAAAAAAGGATTATCTCACCTGGTTCAAAACAACCCAGTTGGGGTCAATCTGGGCATCGCCTTCAGGGTCCAACACCACCGTCTGATAGGCCCTGAAGTCAGTCAGGGTAACTTCTGCATTCTCGGGACAGTTATCGATCCTGTCAATCACTTTGTCCTGGTCAAAGTCAGACTCGCACACATCTCCAACGCCATCATCTGATGAGAAACAAAGCAGTTTGTATTAAGGTGAAACGGGCTGTGCATTGTTGTGTCATTAACACTTGGATGGCCATCATAGATGCTCTGAGTCTGTATTGTTATTTTGTTTGAGGGTACGGAAATATTTGGGAACTACAGTGGCCCTGAGGTGTAAATCTCAACAAAATGTAACAGAATGCAACAAAAAAATCATCAAATTTGACAAAATCCAGCACATGAGAAAGTTCATAGACTGCTGTTTATGAAATGTTGGCTTGTGTTGTTAAAAGTTGCTCTGTTCTAAATTACTGAACTTTGCGAACAAAACCAACTCTCAGCAGCTCGATCTGAACTAACATTCAGCTCTCATTTACTTCAGAAGACAAGACATGTGACCAGGACTCGTCAAAAGAGTAAATTCAGTTGTTCACACACGGAAACGCACATACAAAAAGAACTTCTAGTCCACCAAATTGACATTTAATTAGATCAAAGTTTTGAGATGCTTTCATTGCGTAGTTTAATAACTTACTGTTGTCATCAACCTGCTCTGGGTTTGGCACCAGCCTGCAGTTGTCTGGTCCTGGTGGTAAAACGTCTGGGATGCCGTCATTATCATCGTCATCGTCACACTCATCTCCCAGCCCGTCTTTGTCTGTGTCCAGCTGGGAGCTGTTTATTACCAATGGGCAATTATCCTTGGTATCCTGGTGACCATCACCATCACTACAGGAGGAAGTGGCACAGCGATGTGAAATAAAAAAAAGAAAAGGAACTGCTGATGAACAACAAGGAGTCTGGTAGTAATTTTACCTGTCTTGGTTTGTGTCGCAGGAGTCTCCAACCAGATCATTATCGATGTCAGACTGAAACACAGCAGTGTGAACGCTCTATTAGATGTTTAACTGCTGCTTTAAGGATCAGTAGAAAATATCTCACAGGACTTTTGGACTTTCCAGATCACAAAACAACATTAAAACATTTTTTGTTAGAATTTTTTTTTGTAACATTTTCATCTAAAAAGTACAGATAGCTACTTCATATTTCGTCTATGTGAATGTACTGAGATACTTTTTAACAGCCAGACAGCCATCTGATTCTGTGTGACCTGGTTTGGGTTGGGGATGTCGGGGCAGCTGTCGCATGCGTCTCCCACTCCATCTCCATCCCGGTCCATCTGGTCTCTGTTCTGGACGCGCTGGCAGTTGTCAAGGAAGTTCTTCAGACCTGCTCACCGATCAGCCCCAGGACATAAATATTTTGTCATTCCAGTTTCTCCCAAGAATTTGCTACTTTTATTTATTTTTGAAAAAAAGTTATTATCCTAAATATAGCCAATGAAATAATGATTTGGTGCAGCCTTTGCACAAAACAATTTTAGTTCCCAGTCTGGCTATTATCAGATATGGTCACATTGATTGAGATGATTACACTCCAAACCTGGGTATTTTTGTGTGTGTGTGTGTGTGTGAGAGGCTAAGCAATAACACCCTTGTTGTTTTGTTTGAGTCTCAATCTGCTTTTTGTTATTTCACCACTAGGGTGCACTGTTGATTTTCCTGTGCAGGTGGGATGAGTTTGTGCTCTGATGGTATTTTTATTCATCGCAGGGAGGCAGCAGCTGCACCATAAATGCACAAAGGTCAAGCAGCACAAACAGCAGCACTGGAAGAGAAACCATCATCTGTCCTTGGGGGTTTTGGAGGTGTAATCATACTGATGAATGATCAAAGCTTGTGTTTGCTCAGAGGTCAGGCTACTATTGGCTTTAACTTTTTTTTTTTTTTTTGCAGTGCTACTCTGCCTACAGCTGGTCTACATCATTCATACCACTTCATAGTGTTACATTCAAACAACATGCTTTCTTAGAGAAATGTGCAACTAGCTGTAGACCCAGCCTGCATGATTCTTGGATAAAGTGTGGAAACATGAAAGAAGGGGCAGAATCATTAGTCATTTCAGCAAGAGCCTTCTCTGATGCTGGTTATATAACTTAAACGTCAGTGTTAGTGATGTAATTTCTCTTCTTACCATCTCCATCCATGTCATCATCGCAGGCGTCACCTTTGCCGTCACCGTCGGTGTCCCTCTGGTCAGGGTTCTCCACGATGCGACAGTTGTCACAGGCATCTCCGTGGGTGTCTTTGTCGCTGTTCCTTTGGTCCACATTGGGTTTTAATGGGCAGTTGTCCTGAGACAGATAGGTCACAGAGGGTTTATTCACATTGTAGTATGTTTGCAAATTATGTTCTCAATTTGTGCACTGAATAAAATACTGTAGTTGCATTTAAACAGCTCAGTATGTGCTGGTGTCTTAAGCATAGTCTCACATTTAGCAGACTTAGGAGATTAAATGATGATAAATATTATCATTAATTATATTTTGCATGTTTACAGGCGCATACAGAAATATTTCTACCAACCTGCTCATTTAGAATACCATCACCATCTGCATCGTCGTCACAGGCGTCTCCTTGGCCATCCCTGTCAGCATCCTCTTGACCGGAGTTAGGAACGTAGATGCAGTTATCCTGCAGAGATAAACATTTAGAAACATTGCACAACACAGCAAAGTTGCATCTGCCGACGATTTTCATTAAGTTTACCTTTCTACAGTTTGGATCTTTGCATTTGAGCTTCTCATCTGGATATCCATCAATGTCGGTGTCCTTGCCGCACAGATATCCATTGCCAGCCCAGCCAATTCCGCACTGACAAGACAAATGAAACACCTCACAGAGAATGTGTGAAGAGGTAATATGTACAGTAAGGGTATGTGAGGGGTGTAAAATCCTACCTGACAAGAGATGGTGCCATCTCTCTCAGGAATACACTGGGCGTTGATGTCACAGGGGTTGGTCAGGCTGTTTCCACAGCTGATCTCTGGCTTACAGCCCTTCACCTGATCTCCTGTGAAACCTGACTTACAGCTGCCGCAGTGATAAGAGCCCTGCGGTGGAATTAGGACAGCTCTAAATGAACATCTTTGAACGGGGATGGGAAAAGTCACACAAAGGAAGTGAACCCCCTCCATGAGTGATTCTTACCACGGAGTTGTGACAGATTGAGTTTGCAGTACAGCCTCCATTGTTGGGCTGTTTGCATTCATCAATGTCATCACAGACCTGAACGGGGTGAAATAAAAAAGATGCAGCACATAAAATCATTAAAATGATTTGTTATGACAGTCTTCTTCCAATTTTCTGTCTTTTCTCCCCTAGAATTATTACATTAAAAATAGACAGAGAATGCTTAAAGCCTTAATAACAGAGCTCAACCTTTCCATACTGCTATTCAGAAACATTTACATCAATAATGGAGGTAGTATTTTGAACAAATGGGGTTTTATAAATATTCAATTGCTTGATACATATTATATTATAACACAGCACCAGCTGTAGGCTATATTTTGATTAAAACTGACTGCTTTAGACTTTGAACTTTCTCTACACTAAGGTTTGCCTCACCAAATGTATCTGTAAATCATAGTAAGGATTGTTCTAATTGATTGTTATTGCATTATATGACACAAAGTTGTTCTGGATATATATTACTTTAAACCATGATTTATCATCAAATACCATGTTGGACCCTGAGATAGCATGACTTCCCTTTTAATTTATCAGCACTTTAAGAGCATGGGTATAACTGGCTGCGGCCTCTTTACATGCTCTACATTCTTTTTTGAACAGTGACCTATATTTTTTCTAAATTCAGAGTAATAAGCACATTATATATTTAGAATTTCATAATTTTCCAAACAAAACTGATTCATGAATATGTCATAACTTTAAAGTAGCAATTTATAGGATAAGTGATATCTAGGGGTAAGGTTGCAGACTGCAGTCCGTTGAATTCTTCCCATTTATCAATCTCTTCTCATGTATAAAAAAATCATTTCTAGACCTTTCGTCACTGCTACTGAAAAATGTGTTCATGCAGAGACCCTGACCTCCTTAAGGAGTTAAAAGGCTTTCTAGATTGTCAAAAGACAAAATGAGAGTCCTTATCACTTGATGATGCACTGAATAAAAAAATTATTATAGAACTGCATCCTGCATTTTGCTCCTTCTGCGTGATGTTTTTTTATTATTAGGAATTATACTAAGAATAAATCTCTCATCTCCAACCAAATTTTAAACTAATTTTAAGATAATCTAAAAGAAATGGACAGCTTTCTGTTTGTGGCCATTAGGAGTCAAAAAAATACACAAGATGAGAAAATTTAAAGCTCACACAGGCTATAAAGGATGGGTGCAGCTTTTATGTTGAACAGGTAGAGCTGAAAAAGAAATGCTATAAACCTGGATATTCTAACGTTGCGGCAGGAGTGAGCCCTCTGTTTGCAGAAAACTGGAATTATGTCTCTCAGGACCTGAAACAAATCTTCCAGGAGTGCAAATGGTAGAGGTCAGAAATCCAGCAAGAGTAGGCAAAAGTTGGAATAAGAAAGGTGCTTTTTCAGATTTTACATTTACAGACACAACAACCCTTCTACTCACTTCAGACAATGTCATTCTAATGATTTAAAATAAATATGAAATGCAGCTGTTGTTTTCAGGGTAGAGCTTTCCTTCTGTCTGACAGATGACTCGCATGGGAAGCTCTTGCAAGCAACTCTTTGCCTGATATGTCCACTTCAGAAAAAAATAAAATAAATAACAGGCTGAATGTGACATTCAATGCTTTAAAATGGTGTAATCAGGGCTGTGTTTATCTTTCAACAGAATCTTGAAAGTAAAAGAAAGACAAAACTCAACAGAGTATTTTGTAGAAATCATGAAGACAATGCAGTATTTTTTTGCTTCATACGTTGAAGGTAAGATTCCCGACATTTAAGTCAGGAGATGCAGTGAAAAGCCCCCGTTACTGTATTTTAACAGGGTTCCCTTTGGGCAAGTTTCCTACTGAAATATCATCTCTACCCACGCTTGGTTGTTTAAGCGAGAGGGGGTTGTGGTCACTGTGGCTGTCATATTTGAGACATTGCTTTCAAGTTAACTTTGTCTCCCTTCATGGGCCCCTTAGCAGCCTGGAGCGGCGAGCAACTCCCTGGCTGTTCACAAGCTGCGCAACAGCATTAAAGTCACGTTTGTGTCATGATTTACTTCCCAGGCCTGTTTTCGTTACATTATATTCTTTGGTGATTTATATTTTGTGAACAAATAAAGAAATATGCATTCACACCAAACTGTGCTGATTATCCAAGAGAGTTTGAACAATTTAGGCTTTTTTAAGTACATTTCTATTTGTTTACCAATGTTTTGTGCTTTTTTACCTGCTTGTTGGTCTTAGCAAACACGATGCCCACACCCTCCACTGGCATGCCGATGTAGCCCAGCGGACAGGCGTCACAGCGGAAGCCCGGAGCGGTGTTCACGCACTTCACTCCAGGGAAGCAGGGGTTAAATTGGCACTGCAGAAAAGGAGGACATGAGCTCTGCTGAAGCAGCAGGAATGCATGTGAATCTCCCTGGGCTTCTCCCCAAAAGCTTTTAGGTCTAGTGACATTTTCACTCATGTAAGAAAGAGGATGCTGAAGGGGCAAGCCCTCAGAAAACGGGTCAGAGAAAACAGCAAAAGACAGTACTTCTGTCCTTATGCTCACTAATTTTACAAACCTCTTTCTTCATCAAACACTTAAGCTTCTTTTCTGTAAAAGGAGCTGTAAATTAAGAGGTGCCAGTATGATGGTCATTTTCCCTGACTCCCTTGATTATGACTGAAACTCTCTCATAGCCCTTAGAAAACATTTATCACTAAATAATACCACTCAACAAAAAATGCAATGATCACATCTACATATTTCATGCAAATGTGTAAAAACAGTGGCACTATTTATTCACTGTTATTTGAGGATACCCCTTTAAAAGGATTTGCCACACTGTTCAAGCACAGTGGTTTTTAATCTGGATCCAAAACCAGAATATGAACCTGATGTGCCAAATATATTATATATACAGTGTGAGTATAGTCAGTGTAAACCAACATGATATATTTAAACCTATTCAAGCCAAATGTTTAAACTGAAGCCAGTGACCCAAATGTTAACCCTGACATGTGATAACAAAGATTTCAACGGTTTAGAAAGCTGCTCTGTCTCTGCAAATGGAAACTTCTTTTTGTCGTCACAAGGGAAGAAGCACATCAACAAACAGCGTGTCAAACTTTACCTCATCTACATCATCACAGTTGAAACCGTCTCCTGTGTAACCATCAGGACAGGGCGCACACTCAACACCATCTGCTGTCTCCACACACATATCATCACGGAAACAGACACCCGGAGTACACTTTGGTTTCACCACCTCAGTCCCACCCAGACCTTAATAAACAAAGGAAACAGATATTATTCGGTGAGTATATATATTCAGTGAGGTACTGGCTGACTGTTACTGGAGGCGATCTTACCGCAGGCCTGACACTCTGAGATTGTGTTTCTGAGAAAGGAGGTTTCTTTAACCTGGAAGGGGTCAAACGTAAACAAGTTTATGTGCAGTCAGACTGGTGGGCAGTGAGGTCAGAGCAGAGGAGGGAGGGATGAATTGGCCTCAGAGGAGCTGTATGAGGTAGTTACCTGCTGAATGAGGACGTCTTTTAGCTCATTTATCACCTTCGTTAACTCAAGCATTTGATTGGACAGCTGCTTGGTGTTGACCCCTGGGAGAAAAAGCAATGCAGTTTACATGAACTTAAACAAAAGTGGGGGATTCTCAGATCCTGCCTCATTTGCTCAACACTGCAGTTTTTTTAATGGTTTGGAGTTTTATCATGGGAAGCATTTGTCCTTCTCCGAGTTGGTTCTTACCCAGAGTCTGAACTGAGTCTCTTTGCTGAAAATGACAGTTTTGTATGGATGCAACGTTCTCAAACGAATCCCCAACCACCAGCTTCAGCTCGTCCAAGCTCTCCTGTTAGAATGAAACCAAAGTGAAGAAAATAAGCCATTTATAAATCATTAAGACAATTTGCTGAAACAGAAACAGTCATTATTATAATACTTGAAATATTGTATGTTGCAGGTCACCTGATCCCTGACTGGCATGGTCTTTAGCTCCACCATACCATACCCTGCTGGCAGGCCCTGGAAGGCAGCAGGGAGATCCCTGACTGTCTCCACCAGTCTGCAGTCCAGATGCAGCTCGACACCACCTGGCCCCTGCTGCTGCAGCCCCCTCAGGTGGAACAGCAGTCGGTGTTGCTGGCCATCTGCCAGGATCAGGTTGTTGAAGGTAACGGAGCTCATCCTCTTGTCGGTTCGCAGGTAGCGTAGCACGGCTGGGAAGAAGAGAAGGGAGGGTTTTATGGAGAGCGTTTAGGTGGCCTATTCATCCATATTACAACTGCAGTAAAATGCAAGTATATAAGAGATAATAAGTACAGGCTGATAATTGTTCTATAGCATTGGATTTAATGTACAGTTGGGGCAACAGAGAACAAATCCGATAAAGTGAAAACAAAGGGGAAAATACGAATATGAACTGAATTTAATTTTTATAAAATCTAATTTAATTAGTTTATTATTATCACATTATCCCAGTCTAGCTGTGTGTTGACAGAATCATATCTTTTGAGTTCTAGTGTGTAAATATTTTTTCTATCCCTAATTTTCAGATTTAAATTTTTGGCATTTCAAGTCATTTTTAAAAAACACTCTACATTTTTTCCCCAAAAGTTTCTTACAACTACTTTGTTTTACAGAATAGTAAACAGTCAATAAGGTTTTCACACATATAATGCATTTTATAAGTGCGACCTTCCCCACTCAGCAATATATATTTCTTACCCATTTTCCTGTTGATTAAAGGAATTGTTTTCTTGTGTGAAATATCTAGATTATTATAATGATTCATCCAAAAGAAAAGAATGAATGTGATTGACAATCTGAACTATATAATCTATTCTTCTTCTTCTTCTTATAACCATATCCAAAACACTAGATTTAAGAAATGCTGCTGATAAATATTTCTATGCAAAGTTGTTTTTGCATTAAATTAAGCTGAAAATAATAACCCAAACCCAATTCATCATTTAGTTACATATTAATAGCAATAAAAGAGAGACTAAAATGAAAATCAAACAGATTTGCCGATGTTTAACTTATCAAGAGTAATCTCACCAAAAGTTTGTACTTTAATTAATCTGATGCTAAGCTTTAAAAACAAAGTGGGGTACCATTTCTTTACCATTACTTCAAAGTGGCTTACCACATTTCCTTAAACCACAAGCTCAAAGTTTCCTTCCTGTAACAGTTGCATCATTATTTGATGCAGCAGTAGAGCGGTCTTTTTTAGCTGGTAAAAATACTTAATTAAAAGACTTCTGCGTGGCTCTAAAAGCATGGCTTCTTTTCCAATGACACGGTGCTGACTCTCATTGTCTAGACAGAAACGTTGTGTCTCTATTGCATGTTCCATTTTACAAAAAGACCCACTAACATCAGTGGCAATGTTGCAGGCAGAAAAAGTAAATCACTGAGTTTAAAGATGCAAAAAAAAAAATCTCCTCATGTCCCCTCACCTCGATTGAGCTTCCCCATCACAGTGAACTCAAAATACTTGCTGTTGTCCCTGGGGTTGTAAAGGCTGAACACGGTGGTTCCGGTCTTGGGTTGCAACGTGAAGGTGGTGAGGATGAAAGCCTCATTCACCCCTTGCTCAGCCAGACCCCCCTGCAGCAGGTCTGGCAGGCAATCAGGCGAGGTGAGGAGATCGTAGACTGTTAACAGGCATATGAGAGAGAGAAGGGGGTAAAGCATGAGAAATGGATGATAAGAGTTGAATATTTACAGCCTGCTGCAGCACTTGGTTGGACTTGGAGTAAACAAACACTCAGCCCAAAAGAAAATGATGCTGTTGACCAGTGTTTGTTGCTCTTGGCAGATGCTGTGTCAATCAGTCAACACAAACTTGGCATGCTCAGAGAGAACCACCAAAGTAAAAAAAAGGAATAGTGTTAGTTTCTGAATTATTTCATGTTAAAAAAAAATATTTTAGCTTTTGTTCTCTGGTAAAACTTTGACATTAAGCATCTCCTGACAGGAAGAGACAAATGTTAGAGGAGCAAAACACTTATGGTAAGTCTCTCTTTAATAAAGCGAGCTGGGTAGGCCACAAGGGGATGTGCGTGGAATCTGTAGTCCAACATCTGCACACATCATGAATACACAAGTACCATAAAAGCAGCCTGCAAGACCCTCTGTTGTGAGGGAGCAAAATTGCTCCCAAATGCTTCCAGAGACAAGTCTTTGTTGGCCAAGATCGCCCTGATGACTTCTCTCCTTACTTTTCTCTTTTTCCTCTGCTTATGGTCCCTTGAGTTTTGTAAGGCGCATATACCCAAGATGGAGACTTCCACATAAAGTGGCCGCTTATGTGCCGTTTTCAACAAAACTTTTGATAGATGAAAGTGTTTTTTACTCATTAGATAACTATCTTACTGCACAATATGATAGAAACAGTTAAAGTCCAGGGAAACAAAACAAGAGAACAAAGAAAACTCAGTTCATGCTTCACACCCTAGTGTACACTAAAAAGACATCCGCACACATAGGTGTCAAGTTCATTTGTTCATATGTCTTCTGGACAGAGGGCTCTGGAGAGTCACTGGCATCTTATACAACACACCCTGAGAAAGCGGCTCATTTCACCCTCTGATTAACCTCAGATTTCAAGCTTCATAAAAGTAATCCAGAGTCTTGTCCTTTGTTCGACACCACCATATAAATCTGCCACGGTTAGTTTACTGTCAGGTAAGCAAATGGTTGGCATTCTCCATTTTTGTGCTTGACAAATGTTTACTACTGGGATCTTTGTGAAAAACTTTCATTTATAATTTTTGTGTTTAAAAATACCATGTCAGTGAAGAAAAAATGATATCAACATAAGAGTGTGGTTAACATAAACGGTGAAGTCTTTGTAAGTCACTACTTGGATAGCTATGAATTATTATAGGCTATTCAGGATTCCAAGAAGTCTCATTTTCTTTTTTGTTTGTGACACTAACACTTAAATATTAATTGATTTTTTTTGGACAAGGTTTTGTGATATTCTTGCTCACAACTCATTGGATACTGGACAGGCAGTTGAGCAATCAATGTCAGATCTTATATCTGCAACAGTGTATGCACTCAATTTGCCAGGGAATCAAGGTATTGAAATAAGCCCAAGTTCGGTATTTTTCAACCTGGACCTATTTTCTAGCATGAAATACGATCATTTATTCACCCAGACTGTTTTGGTGCAACTTGAACTCCTTCGGAAGATATTTAAATCCACTCGCAATCAGCATTTATCCATAAAATGGGAGCGTTCAGGGCAAGTGCCGCTCAGCCTCTAAATAAGGCATTATCTGCCACAAAAATCCTTCATTTTACCAATGTGTTGTTAGCAAATGCTAGTCCGGTCCCTCTGTGACCTGGAAGCAGCTTGTACTTCCTTTGCTGTTGTCATTCTGGGGTTCATTCAAGTATGGAAAGCCAAATGCGCCTCCATATTCAAGCCTCTTGCCACGGCAATGACGTCACTACCATGCGCCATGGCCGAGCGGCACGCACACATTTTATGGATGCTTTATTGTGAGACAGCGAGCAGCTGGCTGTCTCACAATAAGTTAAAACTAATCATTTGTGTCTCTTTCTGTCCAAAAAGTGCTGCTTTTAGTTTAGGGGGCTTCAATGTGAGACATTACGTAATCGTGTATATCTGCCAAAAGAAAGTGAGCTGTATCCATTGCTATAGTGTTGTGTTAGTGGATTCTGACCTGTTTTTAAAAGGTCACAACAATCACCACATTTGGTGTTAAGCTATTAACCAAAATAAGCCACTATTCACAGCCGTAAAGTTCAGGCTACGCAGAGATGGAACCAATTTTTTATTAAAATGTTTTTCTGTAAAAAGACAGAATTGTGTCAAGAAATGTGTGCATGCATACAAATCCACTGAAACCATGTGCCAGACCTTTGTGTGGCGCTGTAACGCTGCAACAAAAATACACTGAATAAACAGAGAATACTTTAAACTGCACTGAGGCTAATGGAGAGGTGGGGCTATGATGTCATAACCTCAGGAAATTTGTGTATTGGTTGTACACTTATAAACAAAACTTCTAAAACTAATTTTCAGATGTATTCACTTTCAGAATAAGTGTTTTCAGGCTTCCCATGGACAAAAGTTCCAGACAACAGAAAACATTAGCAGATAGCCTACACGGAAACTCATCTATGTGTGAATATGGCCTCAATTAAGCTACCGTACCTGGACACTGATTGTTTGGTTTAGTTCCCTGGTTTAATGTAGACGCGTTATGATCATTACTGACTTATAATAAAATAGGTTAAAATACAACCAAACAATCTTTTGTTAATGCAGTTAGACTTAAACTGTACTGTTTGTTTTCTTTTTGACTCCCAGTTGACCAATGTTTATATGATGGTGGGAAGTGTCCTGTCATTTGTTGAGGACAAGGGAGGTGTGGGCCGAGTAAGCTTCCAGGGCGATAATTTCTATGTTCCTGGTTGAAGATTTTTAAACCATGAAGGTTACAGGGTTGTAGTAATGGTGTAATAAATCAAAGTCAGCATATCAAATCAGGTTTGAGATTCATGACTGAAACTTAAATTATACTTTTAATTTTATAGTTTGGCTTAAAAAAAAAACTTGTTACAGTAGATGATGTTTGTTTACAAAAAACATTAGTTTAACTCAAAGAACACCCTTTCAGTGCAGCAACATTTTAGAATTCTGATACAAGTTTATATCTTTGGTTATTATAACAAGTCACCATGTGACACAACATTGTCAGTGCATACTATATTTCTCTGCACAAATAAGATCTGTTGAATGTTTTGAAGACTTTACAGTAGTTTAATATTTACAAGAGACACTTGAAGGTTTAACTCCACTTTGGCATTGAACGTGTAGTCTTTGTACCCAGAGTAGAGTCAGTTTCAAATTCCAGTTATCTCAGCCATCAGTGAAGTCGTTCTTTAGATGCTAAAATTGATCAATGGCTCCAATAACTCCTCAAAAATATAATAGCTCCCAAAATGAGACTGAAATGCTGTTTTAAATCGCCTCCCACTTTTTCAGTGAACTCCTGTCGTGCAGACAGCCATTTGCAAGGAAAATGATAGATGATGAGTCTTATTAGTCTGGACTTGTTTTAAACATAACATCAGGCACTTATTACCAAAAGATTGGAAGTATTAATGGGTACAACATCAATCACCATGGTGTGCTTTGTAAGAAGCTGATAAACTATAAACACCAGTTTTTTTCTGCATGTCTTCTTAAGCTCTGTTTGTGTGTGTGACCTTGGGCGAATGTGTGTATGACTGTAGGCGTGTGTCAGAGACAGAGAGAGTGGAGAGGGTGACTTGAAGTTCTATTTTGCACTCAGATTATCTCTGATTATTGCCATGTGTGTGACCTGGCTGGGATGTTGTTTAAACAAAAAGCAAGCCAGAAAGCTGAACCTCCTGAGCTGAAATAATCAAGCAGATTGAGCTCGATGAATATGAATTTTTAAAACTCTACGTTGACTTGCTTTTATTCTCTTTCTGCTTCCTGTCAGAAACATAAAAAAATTTATATTTGAGTGTCTCATCTTCTCAATAACTGACAAGGATATTTAGCGTTTTATTCATACTTCACTGAGTGTCACTCACCATATCTAATCCTTTGTGTTCTTTGGGTCTACAAATGATATTCTCTTTCACAGTGTCTGCTTCATCCATTATGCATTAAACTCATGCATAGTGTGTTCAAATACAGTGTGGTGGAGCCATTCCATCTTTTCTGACTGATAATAAAAAATGGAGAATTATATAACAGCCAGTGTGCCATAAATATGGGTGTCTATGTGCATGTTTTAAAATTCAAATTAAAAAATGAAAACCGCAAAGCATGTTTTCCATCTCAATTTTTTTTTTCATCACCACCTATTGTTGCAGTTGATGACTGCCAATCAATATGACACATTTTGTGAAAATGGCAATGACATTAAAATAAATGATGTGACAAGAAAATAATAATAAAACAAACATTTTAAATATCACTCACCCAAAGCCTGGGCTTCCACGTGAAAGCACATTTTTAGTAGCAACTGCGAGACCAGAATGAGGGCTGTCCATAAACCCATTTTGTCCTTCCAGCTGGTCCCAGATCTGGAGTTTCTCTGCTGCTGTTTCCTGTATGTCTACACTGAGAGTGAGTGTAGAGTGCCTCTTTTTTGAATTAAAAGTGAAGCAAGACTGTCATGTCCAGCCAATTACAAACAGTTTTTGTGAGTGTGTCTGAATTGTGAATGTGAAGAAGGGATTGTAGGAGTGTTATTGAGGGAGGAGCATCAGCGCCAGAACCTGCTTTTAAAACCTTCCTCAGACGGCCCCATGCAGAGAAGGAGTGACCCAGCGAACCTCTTTGCATTGGCTCTTACTGGCGGCTACTATTCCCACAGGTTCTCCCACTGTACACGAGCAGCTACTAATTCAGTCAAGGACCCCATGTTGGGGAGGTGAAATCATGTTTTAAACCAATCTGAGCTCAGAATATTTTTAGAATCTTGGGTTCGTGATCGGGTGAATTTCTGTAAATGTGTTTCCCACCTCCAGCAAACAGTGTAAAAGACAAAAATCCTTCCACTTTTGCTTCCAGGGTTCAGATGTAACACCTCTCCCTAGTGCCTGAGCTTTCCCCTTCCCTCTCTGGGCAAGGGCAGGAAATGAGCGCTCCGGAGCTCACGCCTTAACAAGCCGTGTTAACTGGCCTCAGACAGGCGACTGGCCAAGATGGCCGGCAGGTCGTCAGCATGTCTGGCACCATGCGACTCACCACATTTGGCAGAGATGAGGAGACTCAGGTTAATGATGTTTGTTTTGCACTCTTTCTTGCCTACTGCATTTTCTTTTTAAATTATTTATGCCTGCACACACAAAGTAGAGCTGTTTAAATATTTCCCTCTTGTAAACCTTACTGAACACAAGATAGTGTTTTAAACAAGGATAAACACAGGTACCTATAGCAACGGATGACTCACAGTTTCCATACATCTACCACAGGTTGCTCTAGAGCTGCTCTGATCTTTTCTTGTGTACTGATCTGGACTCCATCCAGGATACTCGGGGTTTAATCTGTCCTCGGATTGGTTTTCAGAATGAACCTTTTAAGACAGCAGGTTTCTGAATCACAGAGCCCCCGCAGACCTCCACGCATGGTCGGCAGCTGCAGCCAACAGACTACATCAGTTTGCTGGAGGACCTGGGCTGCGTCACATCACGGTGCGGTGGATGAGGTCAGACAGTGAAGTCTCCAGCTGGCAATGAGATAAAACCAAATCCCAAATGTGTCTGACACCATCTGCTGACTATTTTTATTCCTGATGCTGATATGACCAAATCCTTGGACTCTCACACACACTTAAGTAAACTTAACTCACTAAAGATTATAGCACTGCTGTAACTCAATAAGATGCCTTGTGTGCAGATCATAATTGATCCATATCCAGCATGATACTGAATATTGAATATTAAAAGAATAGCAGAAGTTGTTTCTGTGCAAAAAAACAAACAAAAAAATCCTTGAGCCAAACAATGAAAAACAGAAATCAATGAATGGATAAATAAAGTGAAGGAGGAAGCATGTGGGGCATTTATAGCACAATGAATGAAAATGATGCAATCCAAATGAAATCCAGATGGAGATGAACTTCATCAGTCTAAATTTTGTGACCTCCTTCTCAGAGTATTCTCATGTAACCCAAACATTTACCTCAACTGTCTGTGAACAGATTCTTCTTTAGTCTCTTAATTTTTTCCAGCTTCTTCCATTTAACAAGTTGTGTAGCTATTGCTCCTCTTTGGTGTTTTAATACCATACAAGTTCATTGGGTTAATAAGTATGTACATTTTATATCTGTATATCTATATATCAAAATCAGTATATAGAAATTATATATATATTCACTTTTGAAACAAACCTTTACCATTCGTCGTACCTCATTCACAGGGCTTTTGTTGAACCACATAAGGTTTGAAATGTGATTCTGCGAAGAATGTTACCCAGCTCAAGTGCTACAGTCAGTCCAATCATACTTCAAAATATCTTTTGTGTGAAAACCCATCACAATTATGCAACACATGTTATATTCTTTTTTTTCTTTTAACCTGCATAAGATACGGTTCTTATTATGGTAGAACTACATCATAGTCTGAAGTCTGCCAATGCCAACTTTGCCAGATCTAACTGATATGTGAAAGCTAGTCCAAATCACTTAAGGGGGGTTTGTTAAAAGAATGCAGAGGGTGTAGCATGGGGTGATAAGCTGTGGTGTTTGTTGCAAGATGAAAATTGCAGCTTTATTGTGATTAAAGTTATGGGCAATTTGTGTGAAAACTTATCTGCCATGAAAACAAGGTGATTGAGATAATATTTATTTGATACCTGATGTTACTTAAGCAATCCATGCAGACAGTTTGGTTATGTGTGCAAAGTCCAATGTGGCAAACTGAAGTAATGTGACGATTTTTAAAGAATGATCTACCTGAATCCTTAGCATTGTTTTGGTTTGAGGGTTTTCTTTTCTTTCTTTTAGTTTATTTTCTTTTAATTTCCTTTTTCCTTTTAACTTTGCTCACAATTGAGACCAGAGTTTAATTACTTTCTTAAATACAGTTTGAAATTGCCTTCCTTTTTTGTCAAGTACTTCTTTAACTAAAGAATGGAGAAAAGAAAAAGTGTAATTGCTTAATAAATATGTTGTTCAATAAACAGGCTTTTGTGTTTTTTCAACACTTTTGAAAAATGGTACACCCTAAAACCAACGGGCCACTGGCTGTATTTAGAAAGTTGTCAAAAATACACAATATACATCATAATGCATAGAGGGTACCCACAAACATACAATTTTCTCATCAGTGAGATCTGAAGATCTATTAATTATTAATTAAAGAACAAATTATAATGATTTAATGCTAAATAAATTACATGATTCCCTTAAAGAAAAAGATATTCATTACATAAAAGCTTCTCACCACACAAAGCTACTTCATAAAACAGCTTACATCAGTGCTCCTATGCTGGAGGAGTGGACATAGGCCTTTACAGCCACAGCTGGAAGTGACCATTCGTCTCTTTGCTCCAACACTGAGTGCCTAAGTACTCATTACACTGTGGGAAGCAGCTCCTTACAAGCTCTGCACTGTCCTACCTGCCGAAGTTATTTAACAGTAGTTAGTCAATACGTCAGAGGGGTCTGATCCAACACCCCATTAAATGCCCGGCATCTATCAAAATCTACCCCAGTCTGGTAGAGGGGACTCGCTCCAAACCCCAAATTATAGCATTAAATAGCCTGCATTTTTTAAGTGTTAGACTCCAGCCTTGAATTTGAGGCACTGGCTTCATAAATGGACCCTCATCCTGCAGCACATCGAACTGTGCAAACTCTCAAATCAAATTGGTGTGCCATGGTAGATGAAGCAGCCGACTTTCCCCGAAAATAGCTCAGAGGGCATGAATACAAATTATACTTCAAATGTTGTGGGTCCAACTTTAATCAGAGAATGTATTCTTTGCAAATACAATATTTATATTTCACCGCAGCTGTAGAATCATTTGGTCCTTGGCCTTAAAATATTTAAAGAGAAGTTAGGAAAAATTTATTTGCTTTCGCTGAATTTGATTTCGTCAGCTCAACAGGATACATAAAAACAGAGACCATTCTTGGAACATAACAGGAAATAGATGAAGCCATTGCTCTATTTTTTCAAGTCAATTCACCTTACCTAATCTGTGAAATCGCTCAATATGGCCACAGTTGTGGACGTTGTAACATAAACCTACGCTTCTTGAGAAAGTATGTCTATTACATTGGAAGATTGATGATAGAAGAGCAGACACATTCTCAGAATAACCTCAGGGCGGAGAGAGAACATATCGTCTCTAAAACAACAAATGTGGGTTCGGTGTTCAGTAAATGACTTAGTATTATGCAAGGATACCTAATGAAAGCCCCCGCATAGACACCGTCTGGTTGATAGCTTTGCCATATGCATCATATGAGTTCAATTTCAGACTGTACAGCTGCTCTTTCAGTCACACCAGCTACATGAGCTCAGTCATTCATTCCACCTTAGTGAATGTCTCACCTACACCTACACACTTTATTTGCAGATAGACACTGCTGTAAATCACCTCTGTATATGCTCAACATAAAGTCAGCTATGCAGCCTTGTAAACATCTCTTATTTTTCACCTGAACACCTTCATGCACTCTTTCACCACTTGTGTTTTGGTACTGTTATTTTTTAGCCTCTCTGCATTGCTGTAGGAGTACCACCTGTTTGGCTTCAGCAACTAATGGATGGCTTGGCCTGATGTCCAGAAGATGAGTCTGAATTACTCTTCTCTCATATGCCTGCTTTGGGATTTGTTTAAAAGTTCCTGACATTTTCTGGATAGATTGTTAATTTGAACTGTTAGCCTCATTTAAAAAAGTTCTTTGTTTACTATCTCTGAAGAGCAAATTAGCAAACATTCTAGACTCCAGCAGTTTCCAAACTTTTTGTGCCTAGAGGGTACATTAAAAGGAAATGTAACCTGTTCCTGGGAGTGCTGTGTTTGCATGTTGATTTTTATGTTGATTTTATTGTGAAATGATAGTGTGTTTGTAGGCTATATCTATAAGCATAAGTCCTGCATTATTATACAAACAGGACAAGTGTCTGCACTAACTTTCTTCTGCTTAGTAATATATTCTGCTCGCAAGTCCTCAGTCCCATAGTCCTCGCAACCTCGAGGACTGAGAGACAATCATTGTTTTCCTATCAGAAGATTGTTGATTTCTTCCCATGCCCAATCACAAGTTAACATGGCTTTAGGCAAAGAGCTGAGCCTAAGGGAGCTGGAGCCTATCCCAGCAGCTAGGCAGAGACAAACAACCACTCTCACACCTAAGGTGAATTTAGAGTGAACAATTAACCTTTTGTACAGTGGGAGGAAGCTGAAATAGAGAAAGCCCACACATGTACTTGCAAACTCCACAGTGTACTTTTATTTGGTACTACATGTTTTACATGTGAACATGTGCTAATGGTATCATCATGATGAGATGCCACACTTTACCAGCACAGTGCTCTTAGTTGCATTTATGGAGGCAAACTAAAGAGTTTCCTTTCACTGCACAGCTGATTTGTGAGCTTGACATTTTAAGTCGACTTAACATTTTTTTCTTTTTAAAAAAGCTATTTGTTCAGTAAGTTAGAAAGGAATGTTAAAATGACAAATTGGTAGATGTGGATTTTACAGTGTGTCCAGTTTGAGGTCTTAAAGGAATCCTATGGCAACAACTTTAATTTACATGCATTTAAACAAATACATTTACAATGGAGCCGGTTGCTGACATGTACACAAAGTTAAAAACTAAGTAAATACGTCGTAGACTTCATTCACGCATGCATGTAAATACATCTCATTCAAACGTCACTTCACTCATACTCCAAAGTCTTTATGTTGGCATGTTTGTTAAAGGAACACTCCGGCCGCGGCGTGACGCTGGATGCATTGGCGGCTGCGGCACACGAAGTAAAAATGCTAACGGTTTGGGCTCTAAAAATATACTCAATGACGCCGTTGCGAGTAAATTATGGACGCTACCCACTCAGGACACGCGGACTGCATTGGACGAGCAGTATGGAGGAATGACAAGTTTTTGTGGACTTTTTCCCCGGACACCATTCAACATCGTTGTAGCTGAACTCAAGCAAAACATAAACCTCCCGGTATCTCCGGCTACATGATGAATATCAAGAAAGTGTTCCAACGTGTCAATCAGCATGAGAGTGAGTAAACAAATGAAGGCACATCATTCTGAGGCTGGAGTATCCCTTTAAACACTAGATGGCAATGCAGAGCTCAGAGCTCACCCACCAAGTTCAAAATTTTCAGACGTAATCTAACAGAAATGTGCAAAATAACAAAAGGTTATTTAAACAGTTCTCCATTGACTTAACATTTCCCTCATTTCCAGAGTACATGATATGATTGCATACTGCAAACATGTAATAAAGTGTTGAAATAAGCTTGTGGCTCTTTCATGTATTTCTGTAAGCTCAAATTATAAAACATGCTAGCAGTGAAGGGGATCCATTTTTGTTCTCAGAGAGGTGGTGGTCTGTGCGGCTATTAAAGCTTTTGCAACCTCTTCTTTTTTGTTCCTTTAGTTGTAAATCAGCTATACTGTTCAACAATTTAAACTGCTCACATAGTTTAGTGTGATATTGATCTCTGCTGCTTGCAAGATCCTGGAAATGAACCAAAGTGCATTGGTAAGGTCTTTGTACAACCCAAGAAATAATACTGTGCATAGGGTGGATACTGTAAATGTAACAAGAAGCGCATAAAATGTATAAAGATGTTTTCAAACTGGCATAATTTAAGACAAGAAAGAGATTTTCACAGTAAGCAATTGTTTTAATACAATCAATGCTAAAAGTGTCAATCTAATGATCACAACATGCTAGCTGTACGCATGTTTTAATTATTATGGGGAAAATTGAGGCATTGCATTGAGACATATGGAAATACTTTTGACATTTTATATTTAAAATGTCTGTTAAACCAAAAACTAGATCATCAAAAGCTTTTGGGAACATCTGGATAGACCTATGACCGGAAAAATGTTTGTTGAACTCTGAGCGGCGTGTGTCGTCACTTCTGTGAATTGTTTGTACCAGAACAGTCCTAACTGGCCTGGCTTGAGCAGACCAGGTGGAAATTTGCTTCTCTGCCAGGGTAAATGGAACATTTTCTTTTCAGTCCTGAACCCTTTCACATCAGAGGCAAATAATTCCTGTGTGAAAAGACAACATTTATTTTATCCACATACTTGATTTTTACTTATTTTTTCTACAAGAGGAACAGATTCAAGCAGGTCTTTAAAATGTGCTACTGCAGCTCAAACTGGATTTGTTTGAAGATGTGCCAAAGTAACAGCTAGGCTTAAATTATGCAGCTGTGTTACATCATGATCCAGTGACGGGAAAAAAAAAACTGACAAGATGTTTCAGGCTGTTTAGGAGCATGTGTGTTGTGCCATTTGCTAAGGACTATGTCATTTTAATGAGCACATAATAACACGCTGAATAGGAAAACACAATAAATATAATATGCCCTCTTTACATTTATTATGAAAGTAGCTGGGGATAAAGTTTAAGAGATGTGACAAAAATGTGCAATGAGCCAAAAAGAGAGCTGACAGAACTTCAAGTCCCTTTCTTATTTTTGCACAGTTGGTTGGTCACAAGAGAAATTAATGTGAATATCAGATGAAGGAAAGTCATAGCAGGTGATCAACACAGCCTCCGTTGATTTGATGTTAGGAAGATGTGCAGGGATCCGGGCTGTCTGTAGATTTTTGGTCATCTAACAGGAACATGTTTCATGATTCCTGAATACTCATCCAAAATGATCAATTAAATCCTCCTTGACCCATATGTCCACAAAGGCTTCATCTATGTAGAGGACAGTTTTCAGGATGTCAGGACAAAACACCCCATAATATTGGGCTACTTGTTTACACAGAGCACACAGCACCGCATTGTGCTCCGAGAGTTGAGTTCCAGGTGCTCTCATTAATCCGTCATCCTCCTGGCAGATTGAGACCAAGCACGTCTGGACTAGAAAGGTCCGCTGTACAGCAGGAAACGGCACTGAGTGAGACAACACACTGCATCATTTGTTCAAACACAGTGCAGTTCACGTCTGTGCCACACTCCCACTGCATGACCAACTACTGCAAGGAAAGAAAACCTGCATACACGAGACAGCATGTGGAAGCAATTATTGACCCTTCCTGGTGTGTAATCTGCTACAGCAAATACAAGATGAGAAGCACATGTTTGATGACAGGAAGAAACAAACAAGCACCAAATCATCATGCTCGTATAGAAAGAAACTTTTTTCACTCTCCCAGTTCAGTCTCTTTACTGTTGGACACAAAGCTGAATATCACTTCAGATATTTTCAGCTGTATGTCATCTTATGTATCTCCAGCATATGGTCAACACCTCTGATAGGTCAGGCTGTTTCCAACAAACTCTGACAACTGCAGTGATGACACTACTGCTAAAAAAAGAGCGATTTGGATGGCTCCACACCAAACAACTACTGGCTTATCTCAAGCTTTCCATTTGAACTAAAACAAACTACATAAATAGCTTAACAAATTCTTGGCTTTAGATATTTGTTTTGATGTCTTTCAGTCAGGATTTCAACCACATCACAACTCCCTTTGTCAAAATCATCCATCTAAAGACAGATAGCAGCAGAAGTTTGGTTTTGACGTCTGCTGGACCTCAGTGCAGCTGTCCACACAGTCAGTCATAATATCCTCTTGGACTGACTGGGAAATTGGTTAAGAATCTCCAAATTTATCCTATCTGAAAGAAAAAGATTGCTTTCTGTCTACTAAAAACTAGATTTACTCAAACAAATATAAAAGGTGAAGTTCCACACGGCTCTGTTTTAGGGGTCATGTTATTAATTCTCTACATACTCCCAGTACGTTTCAGATCCCAAGAATTAGTTAAACCCGATATTGTAATTATGCTAATGATACTAAACTCTATATTTATCTCTTACCAGCGGATTCTTATCCATATATCTGTTTGTATCCTAACATTTCTTTTTTATTTAGTTTATGTAGGCGCTGTTATTAATAATTGAACTAAAGAGGATTTTTTAATTCAGATCACTATGAATTGGATTGAATTTATTTGTAATTTTCTATAAGTTAACTTTGTCGTTGGCACCATACAAAAACTTGAATTAAATTGAAATTGAATCATGTGTACTTCACATTTGGGTTGCTTTATTTTTGAAATGTGTGATAAAGATAAATTTGTCTTGAGTGGCAGAAGTTCGGACCTTTCATGTGCCCAGTTAAATTGAATTACATAGGAAAAGACACATTGATCCCCCTCTGTAAACATTTATACTCTATTTGTTCAAGCAGTTACCAATACTGGTGATTAAAGTGTTTATGTTCCATGAGTGTAACTTACACCCACTCAGAGCAATCAAAACTGTTTTCATGCTTGTGTGGGAGTCTGCTGGTTTGGTAATCTGTATGTGATTATATGTCTGACTTTTGAGTAGGAATTTGTCACTCTGTTATGTGGAATTATAACCTATTATCCCTTATAAAAGAGGTTCATGAGGGGGAAGTGGACCACTGCCAAATGTGGTAAAATAGAGTTTCTCTAGATGGGGTATCAAATTAGTGTCCATGTTTCAATGTTGATGTGCAGACACCATGCAAGTTCAACTAAATTCCTTTGTTACATCCAAACTCCTTGAAATTGAACTCACCATTTCCTGTCTAGCAGCACGTGAGCAGGATGATAATGCATTTCCCAGAGAGACAGATGTGGATTCTTTAAAGCAGTCCAGGAAATGAATAGATTCTTTCACATTCGGTTACGGCTTTGACCTCTTCTACCTTCAAGAACAGGATTTCAATTTTCTTTCTTAACACCAAATGCCACTGTTACGTGAACGTATGTTTAATTGCTGTGTTTTGTGTCCAGGTGCTCCTCCCCTTGGAAACCAGGAAGCTCCATTAATTACTTCCTGGGAGGGGCCTATAAAAGAGCTGGATGAACATTTGTCGG
>JAVQJG010125424.1:0-10034 GCA_036024015.1 Craterocephalus amniculus | reverse complement strand
TTTTGTATCTCTTTTCTTTAGTTTCACTCCAATTCAATGCTGCCATCTTGATGCACTTGCACGTGCACGAAGTGAATAAAGGAGCAAGTACGCTCGTCATCCTGGCTCATAAGAAGGAGTTTGGCTGGCTGTTTATCTATGTCCACACCTTGGAGGTCAACACATAGGGAGAACAGTACAACAGTTGTGCAAGAAAACAAAAGGAATGCATGCATTTCAATGTAAATAATTGTATAAAGAAGACATTTTCCAAATTTGTATATTTTTTTATATTGCATTCAGAGTTATAAAAATGGTTTGTTAGCTATATTTATGGTTGACATGACAGTAATATTTTGAACTCCTTCTCACTGATTTTTTTCTGTGTGTGATTTTTAGGTCCATTGTTTTCATACATTAGATCAAAATAAAAAAATAACTGTACCATCACACAGGTGAGATTGTGCTGAAAATAATGACACGAAACTGGCTGATTAAAAGGTTTTTAAAGGTGAGATTTGACCATGAAATCAAAAGTAGTCAAAAATGGCCATTTATACCCTGGTCCCCAGAGGGTTAGGTAAACAGGTTTATTTGACACCATGGGAACAGTATCTATTTGCAAAAGGATTGACGTAGAGGATTAAGCTTAACATGTGACTAGCGTTTACTCACGGTGGGGACCCCTGGGGGTATTTTTCATTTTTTTAAACATAGTTTGGGAGCTTGTGGGCTAGAACAGGCTTTAGAACAGTATAGGAGAGTCTTAATTATCTTTTGTCTCAAGAATAATCTTTTAGGCATTGAATAAAAATTTTGCTGCAGTATGAACTCTTGAACTATCATGATGTTAGAGACTTTAAATGGAACATACATTTTTCATGTGGCTTTCAGTAACAACCTTGCAGTTATTGCTCAACACTACAATAACAAGTTGGACTGCTACTGTCAGGATTAAATAACTTGCAAGCCTGGACTTGAGTCAAAGGGAAAAAAATGGCACGATTTTCTCATCACACATGCTGTTTGTCTAAAAGGCAGGGGTTTGAAATGTGGTTACAGGAAGTTATTTTCTCATCACATTGATTCTGCCAACAAAGTGTAAAAGCAGCTGACTGCACTTTGCTAGACGATAGAGGCTGTCATCGGGAAGTTTGAGTGTTGGCTTATGTAAATATCAGCCGAGGTATACATGGGTTTGCCTTTGTATTTCTAATGTTTTGGTTTTTTTCTGTGCTCTGGAGGGGCTCGGATAGCTTTTGCAAAAGTGTGGGATATGGGATTCATCACCAGAGGGGTTCATATTCTTAGTGTCTCCATCATATTTGCCAAACATATATATTAGTTTTTTGTCAAGAAACCTCATAAAGACTAATCAAGAGTACTAAATTCCTGTCAACAAGTCTTAAACACACTCCCTCCTCCTCATTCCATACATTTTGTTGGAGAACCACAGGTATGATAGTGATTTGATGTCATGTGTTTACCATATGACTAAAGTGATGAACAAAGTTGGGATTTCTTTTTAGGCCTAGCTGTGGCTTAACAAATGAACAAAATACCAAGTTCCCTATCAGATGGTTATTTATCTGTATAGAAAGGCATGACTGGGGACAATGAATTGCAAATTTAGAGTAAACTAACTTTCACTTCGGTACACTTCAAATGTCAACGTGTCAGAGAGTGCAGCATGTAATGGACTTCCATGTTTTTCTGCTACAACACCAAAAATATGAACTGTTTATTTTTGCTGATTTATTAGAATCTGACCTTATTCTTAGACCTTATTCTTTATTCATTTATTTTAAAAATCTAATGTGTCCTTGCCTGCTCCCCCATCCATTTTTTTCTAGACCTGCCCCTGCATATTTGAAGTATAAATCCTTTTGATCACCTGTCAACCACCTGGTTAGAGAAGGCTCTTCCTCTGATTTGTATTTGTCCTCTATGGAAATTATGAAGAGGTTCAGATCAACAATTTGCTGTTTCACTCTCTCTACATATCTAAACCTGATCCATCTTACCGTATTACAACCAGCAGAAGCTACCGATAACAAAACCAGAGACAGTACTTGCGACAGAAAAGCCAATCACACCAAAACACTCACATCCCCCAACGGTGAGACACCCAGGGTGCTCTGTCTCCTAAAATTATAAAACTGAAAGATATTTTCAGAAGTGTTCTCACATTGTCTTTTTTTTAAATTTGGTTAAATGAATTGATTCTGTTTATCCATATTTAAAATTATGCTTAGCTAAACAGTGCTTCAGACATCTTGAAAGACTCACCTCCTGGCAAGGAATAATGCCTCTAAAATCACTTTGTGCACCAGATTATCTTTATTTAGCAGGATTCTCATCACATTATTTACACTGAATCCAAATGAAATCTATTATTTGTATGCCAAACTGACCCACATTGGGTGTATTTTTTATTTGCCCTGCTGTGTCTGTCTTTCTCCTCTATTTCATACCTCTTAGTCCACAGATATTTGTTGCAGTGCTGGAAAGGTTCTACACAGGCAATGGTTAGACAACCATGGAAATGGACAAGAGACACAGTTAGAGTATAGATCTGAGAACTATCCATGTGGCATCTTGGTGATGCACTTGGGTGCTTCGTGCTAACAATACCTGGTTCAAAGTATCAACACTGATCTCATTTAAGTGACCCAAACCGACTACAGCAAAAGTTAGAAAATTGACCTTTTTCATCTTAAAAAACTGATGTTTCCCCCCAAATATACGTGTTGAGATAAGAAATGCTGCACTTTGCCTGCCATTAGGCGAATGTTGTCCCTGGCAACCCGGGGCCTCTGCTCAATGAGTTGCCTTAATATTTATGCTAATCACAAGAACAGTTGGCTCCTGGAAGCTGTGAAGTATAGTGGCTAGCTAAATGAGCACTTTTTACGAGCTAGCCCAAATATAAAATGCAGTTTCACCAGATTAGCAGTAAACTACTGCAAAAGGAGCAAAACTAAAGAATTTGACTTTTTCATTGTACTCTGCCTTGTCGGTAAAATTGAACTGTTGTGGCTACAGTAGCAGTAAATATGCCGCTAGCTAGATATCATGATAACAAACAAAAGCTACTTATCTCACTAGCCATGTTGCAAGCAGGACATTCTGCTGAACTCGTGTGTGTCTGTGTGTGTGTGCTTTTCATTCACTCTAATTTTGAAACTCTGGATCTCCACTTCATCTCCATCACGGTATATCAGCATAAAAAAACAATAACAAACAAACATGATGTGATTGTTCAGAGTGTTCTGTACTCCAGAGTGATTGAAAGAGGTAAACAGAGTTGTTCCACAGAATATAATTGAAAGATGATTCGGCCTGATGTGCCGTGCAGTCTGCTCTTGTACGGATGCTATCAGTTGAAAGCTGCTGATTAAACACTGACGGCCATCATCACAAGCCCCTGCTGGGTGAAAATCCACAGAGCTTCTACGGGTCTGGTTTGAAGGATCAAGCTAACTTGAAGGGCATTTTCTGACTATTTCATCTCAGTGTTAGCAAAGATTAATTAAACATATTTAGTCATTATGGGTAAAATATGACAGTAGAAGAAAAAAGCTTTATCTGAAAGTGAATCTAAAGTAGGCCTACTGTAAAGGTTCTCATAAATTCCTAAACTTATATTTAGCATGTTTAAAACTTTTATTTGGAATGTTTCGAGCTTTACTAGCATCCAGTGTTTATTGACCTCAATCCCACGCAGCTCTAGCCAGTAGAGTTTCACTTACACAACCATCCCCCCCGCCTAATGAAAGCTTGAGGTGAACAGCATAAAAAGACTCCATGGGAGTCAGAAGTGTGAGGTTGAAGGTCTATTTTTTGATGAGTCTCCTTTTGACAGGAGAGATGGCAAAAACAAAAACAAACAAAAAAAAGCAAGGCTAAATAAATATACCGGGTCCTGGCAAAACTTGTTTTTGCATCATAAAAAATTTCTGATGCAGAGCGTGTGAGACAAACTGCAGCATTGGATTGTGGGTGAGGAAACCCAAAACAACCCACACAGATGCAAGAAGAGCCTTTATTTTTTGGGTAGAGACTCTCGTTGTCCTTTCTCTGGGATATCATCACTCGGCAGGATTTCTTCTTTTTTTTTTTAACTCCTGGCTTCTTTGATGACGTGTTACTGCTGTGAAGATGACTGCAAGTGACATAAGAGGTCCTAAAAGTAGGAGCCGGATTGGATATGGCTCTGGATGAAACGCTATGCCTTCAGGTCCAAACACACGTCTCCTATTAGTTTTGTTTTCTGTAATGCAGCAGAAAATACAACCTTGCTAATGGACGAAGCAGAAGTCAAAGCATGGGTACATGGGTGATAATTGTGCATGTTACAGAACTATTATGCAAAATATTATGTAAAACCCTACCCTCTAGCAATGGAAAGCTCTTAAGAACTCACTCAACTTTCTGTAAAATAAGAATTGCCTCAGAATGCTCTTAACTTTAGACCTTCTAAATTATGCACGAGATTTGCAGTAAGTTGGAAACTAACGAAACCAGATACTTGCAAAATAACTGAATTTGCAATTCCTTCTGATAGATTGAACACCCTCCAAGTAAAACACACTTTTCATTATTCAGCCACATATTTGGATGAATAACCATGTGCAGCCCAGGTCCAATAGAATATCAGATGAAGTCCTCGCTGTTGCAGCCGGCTGATGTCCTATCCTTTTTAAATATCTCCAGGCTCTCAGCTCACGTACTCCAATCTGTTGCCTTATTAGACAAGTGTGGGGCATTTGATTGTGTTGATACCCCGCCATCAATGTGTAAAGGCAGCTTGGTGTGTACTGAACAAGTTCTAGAAGGAAAAGAAATGGGGTCACTGTTTTCTTTTTAGATGTAACTACATGACAAATGTTTGAAAATAGGGCAGATACGTTTGATTTGCAGCCAGACAACTGTTTGTATTTAGCTTTTTCCTCCACTTTTGGAGGATTTTCATCATTCAGCCAGGTTATAGACATTGCGGCCTCTAGCATTTGGCTCAATATCTTTAAAGGTGAAAAAATAACATGCATCAACTGAATTTAGCTCTGTAACTCTTTATTTGGATACTTTTTGGAGTTGTAGTAAAGAGATCGCTACCAGAGCTGCTGCTAGTTATTCTGGTGCCTTAAGCTCCATCAGCTTCCACTGGTCCCCTTTACAAAAAGAGGATTCCCATATTTGCCAATGCAGTTGTTTTTAATTCTAAAGCCAGTTTTTACCATGTTTTTTTTAAATTGTGTTGAAAGAGCAAACACAGTATTGATTAAAAATGAACAGTACATAATAATTTTTAACATTTGGTGCAAGAAGAAATGGTAAAAAATGGCAGATTCAAAGTAAAGTGCTCACAAACAAGAAAAACGTTCCTGTTGGTGGAAAAAATGCATTTTTAATTAGCCAATCACAAAATTATGACAGAAGAAGAGGGGAAGTTGTGTCTGTAATCTACCAAAGGCCGATTGGATTGCTGCCTCCTGCTGGACAGGAGGACAAATACACCTTGGAAATGTTATACATGAAATACATGTTTCTGGTTTTCACACAAAAAATGTCATTTTAATTTGATGTTTTTGTGTCATTTTAGGTCCACGGTGTCAAAAGAGGATGTCACAATGTGAAAACAATAACTGTAAAATTACACATGAGGTGAAATATAACGGTAAAAACAAAAGTAGTCTTAAAAAACGGCCAATTATGCCTTATTTCCCAGAGGGTTTAGCAGGGATTGAATAACAGAGGAGCTAATGGGAGCTCACCTCCCCTGAGTATTAGATGAGACTTAGGGGGTGCATTTAAAAACAGTCCACATTTCAATAGTAGGCATTTTATTTTCCATAAGGTTACTGGTATCCCTTAAATGAAAAGAATAACATCCATCTGTCAGTACTGTGTGTTTATTGTCCTATATCGTCCCATATATTTCCTGAACGATACAAGTGACCATGTCTGTTTCTTTCATTGTTTGTTGTGTCCTTTGAGCCACCTGAGTGGTGACCACTTAAGTTTTGCTTTTTGTGGTTGTAGTTAAAAGAACTTTCCATCCCCACATGTATTCTGATTGTATTAGCAGCTTACATTAATATACAGTAAGTTTAAAAATTGCAAACTAAATAAGCGCCATATCACAATAGAAGCGAGGTCTACAGTAAAACCGTATTCCCAGAATGCATCAATTTCTTCCAGCTGACTAAAACACACAAAGTGGATCAGAGTTTTCTGCTTGAGCAGCAATGTGAAATGTGCTACTTGAGTGTGAGCTGATGAATTGTAAACACAGTTCTGAATATGAATACAGTTATTTATGTGGATGTTGTTTATTGCAGCCTCAGTGTCCATGCTACCTCGCTGAGCTGTGTCATTTCACTGGAATTTGCTGCAGGTGAAAGCTGCACAGAAAACATTTATTCATCAGCTCTCCTGCATAAATCATACATCCTTCTGCCACATCTGCACCCACATATTTAAACAAATACTCCATTGTATGATCAAACAACAGATCCATTGGGGGGAAATAGGTAAATAATTAAACATGACGTGACCTCAGTGGAATGAAAGCAACATCAAAACCAAGCCTTGTCGTCACCTCAGTCACAAAAACCACAAAGACAGACATCCGCAACTTATCTCTTCTGTTTGATTTTTTTATATCTGCTCTACTTTGGAACACCACTTAAAGAGCTAACTGATAAATGCATTTGATAAAGTATTTTTGGGGCATTTTGGGGCATTTTTCATTAACAGGTAAGGGAAAGTATTGCTTAGTTAAAAGGAATTCTCTAAAAAGATAACGGGCATGATGATTTGAAGTTTGAATTCTGTTTGGAAGTGGAGTTGCCAAGGCAAAATACTTCTTATGTAATTAGGATGTTTATTTAGAAAATTTCAACCACAACCAACAGAAGTTGGTGCATTAATGTGGCGACTGCAAGGGCTATTGCCTCATCTTTGAATGAATCAATGTTTAGAGTGAGGCTTGTATTGCACTGATAACAGGTTTTTTTAAAATATATTTTTTATGTTGCTTGAGTTTTCATATCAGCTCAGTCTTAATAGAAATTGCGTAATAAGAAATACAGGTATGAATTGCAACACATGACAATAAAATTGATAGACTGCACAGAAGCAAAAAGAAAAGTTAACTGAATTTAAAACACTTCCGCTGGCAAAGTTTACTGAGTGAATCTCAGTAAAATATTTTGGGCCAGTAAACATGCCTGAGCCGTCTCTACCATGCCAGATTATGTAATGCCAAAAGTAAGAGTTTGTTACAGTCTCAAGGTTTGACTTTGTCAGTGTTGTCGTAAATAATAGCCATATTACATGGACACAAGTACTGTAATAGCAGATCATGTAGTGCTAGCTTAGTCAGTGCTAAGTAACTTTGACACTGAGGTAGCTACTCTTTCATTGTCTTTATAATTTATTTTGAGCTTCAACATGAAAAGCTTGGTTATTGATTTCTAGTCCCTTACCACTTTTGAAATGTTTTCCTTACATTTTCTGAAAAGCAGGCTCCTGCTAACATATAGCACTGCTATGTAGCTTCAGTTCTAGTAGCTCTACTTGCAGTCTCTTTTAGAAACATGTTAGTTAAGTAGTGAGAAAGAATTATTTATTTCGGACATAAAAACAAAACCGATGAAAAACAATCATAAGCTATAAAGATTTCTTTATTTCAAACAATTTCTTTAGCCATCTACATGCTGTTACATTGACACAATGCTTATGTTAACTCCAAATAAAAACCATGAACCTGTTAAAAATAATTTCAGATAAAAGTAATAATTTTATGTCTGAAAAGCTGCTTATCTAACTTTACCCCATTTAACTCTACTTCGGGTCGCGGGGGAGCTGGAACCTACCCCAACAGCTAGCAGCCAAGGGGCATGATACACCTTGGACAGGTTGCCAGTCTATCCCAGGGCCAAAAAAGAGAGAGAAACAACCACTCACACTCGCTCCAGGGTATAATTTACCATAACCAATCAACCTAACATGGATGTCTGTGGACAGTGGCAGGAAGCAAGAGTATCCAGAGAGAACCCACGCATACATGGAGAGAAAATGCAAACTCCACTCAGAAAAGCCCCTGTTTGAACCTTTCCCCAGTTGAAGCTCAAACCAAGACCTGCTTGCTGTGTGGCACTATCTGCTTATTTATACTATATTGTACACACAAACACAAACCGTATCTATCTATATACCAGTCCAGTATATAGTACCATGTTATATTCCTGTTATCATTTACAATAAATGAAAATAATGTCCATAATATTTTTCTATATAATCATACCAACTGAACAATTACTGTCAATATGTAGGCAAGTGTGGTATGACTGTTTCATAGAGCTATGGCATTATAAGTGTGTTTTTAACCCTTTTAAAGCCCAACCCAAGAAAAACAGGGGACAAGAGTTTTCATTTGAAGTCTTTATTAGGCCCTTTAACAAATGGTGTTACATGTCCACATTATTGTACTACTACTACTACTATGACTACTACTGTCATTTAGCAGACACTTTTATACAAAGCGACTTACATTTGAGAGAACAACACAAGCATAAAATCTAAGAGTAGGATACAGCAAGAACAGGTGGACTGCTAGTCGCTGATGTAGCTATGTCAAGTGCTAAGATCGCGCTAAGTGCTTTTTGTGTGTGTGTGTGTGTGTTTAAGTACACAACAAGTCCCCAGCAAGTCCTATGTAAATTTAAATCACACAATTCGCTCGGAGGGTGTTTCTGACAGTTGGAGGCATAACTTCTTCCGGCTGATCTGATTGGCCCAATTTTCATCTCAAATCCATTGACAGCCGGGAGTTTTTCTTTTTTTTTTTTTTAACCAAACGTAATGTAATTACAGGATTCTGTAAGAGCATACATAATAAGCTAGCTTTTGTTGACAACAACATGAGGTGACTTTGTGTTGTGACGAGGAAGGAGGATGGGGAACTGGTAGCTAGCTAGGCTAGTAGCTTTGGAACTGACCGTACTACTTGCACCTGTTGCCCATGACAGTGGTTATTATTTAGTTTCAGCATTCTGTGTAGGATGACCAATAGAACGCTGGGAAAGCCCATTTAAATAAGGGGGCATTACACTGCATTCTAAAGAGCCATGTGATAAAATTAATTACGTTAAGATTATTAATGCCTTATTTTTAAAAAATGGGAAAATAATTGAAGAACAGGTAACATGTCTGATTGCAAATGTGAGAGTCCATGTTGAAAGAGCAATCGGATGTTTTAAAAGTCTTGAAGAAACTATCACAAACTGTTCCTAAAATAAATAACATTCTCACAATGTGCTGTTCTGGTCAATTTAATGGAGGATCTTATTCCTGTTACAGAATAATTTTAATGTACAACTATGAAGTGACTGCATGGTGGCATATTGGTTAGCACCACAGCCTCACAGCAAAACGGTTGCTGGTTTAAGCCTTAGCTGTACAGTCTACCTGATTCTAAAAGCTAATGAAATACAATGTATAGTGAAATCAACTGAGCGACAAATATTTTATTCAGCCACAATATATCAGGCTCTTTTTTAATTGGCAACAAATGTTCAAGCATTAGATAGTTTATAAAAAAGACTTTAGAATGATAATTTTCAATAAGTTCATGAGTGACAACTTGAGATAAACTAGACTGGTGTGATTGCATAAATAGGATTGCATTTACTGTATACATTTTTACTGGATGAGTATGCATATGTATGTATGTATGTATCAGAGATGTTCACAAGTTATTTTTTGCAAGTCCAAGTCAAGTCTGAAGTCTTTGGGGTGAAAGACTTGATCAAGTCTCAAGTCTTTGGTCACAAATCAAAGTCAAGTCTCCAGTCTCAAGTATATTTTAAATATTCAAAGCATCAACTGTATTATTATCCCTCCTCATCTACTTTAATAAAATTTCAGTACTGATTAGTTGTTATATGATCACTTTAAAAGAGTACTGCAGTGCAACATAAATAAAAACACACAATGAATGATTTCCTTTAAAAGGAAAATGTATTCTTCCATCATGAACATGGTTA
>JAVQJG010125423.1:0-18756 GCA_036024015.1 Craterocephalus amniculus | reverse complement strand
ATCACTTTTTTACATCAGAGGACCACTTTAGAGGTATAATCAGTTAAATATTTCATTGAATCTAGACCTTCTAAAAATGTCTAATTTTTGCCCTCTTTTTCCTGACCAGTTCCCATCTCTGGCCCTCATCAAAACTTTGATTTTAATCTTCCTCTGGATAGTTTTAGTATTAAATATTACGGAGGGATAGCTTGTTCCCTCCTTAGCTGAATGATTTAAAAACAAAAAAAAACAAAAAAAAAAAAACACGAAAGAGTCAGTGGTAGCGACAGATCAGCTGATCAACAAATGTCATGATTGACAGGAACAGGAGAGGAGCAAAGTGACTATCAGTCAAGTTTGTGCAAAACTTAGATTTTCTTTTCTTTCTTTTTATTTAAAGCAGGGAAGGTGACGTGTTGAGAATAATAAAACACAGGCCCAGGCCCCCCCCTCTAGAAACGCCCCTGTTGCAGAGAGCCTGTGCCTCTTGGCCAAGGATTAAATCGAGGCCATCTGCTGAAATTCAGGCGTCACACACCCACATATCATCCCTGGTGTGAGAATTATGCTGCCATTCCCACTTACTCATTTGCACCTTTGCAGGCCCAAGTCGGTGTAAGTACAGCTATCTGCAAAGGGCCTTTTAGGTCTAACACTGAAGATACATGAATTCACATCCATGCAGTGAAATCAGAAAACAGGAAAAATAAAAATCACAAGGATTGCTTTAGAAGATATATAGATATATTTTTTTCAGATTTGAATATTAATGTCAAAAATACATACTATGATATACAGTTTGCACTACATCATCTTTGCTTGACAGACGTCACAAGTAGTAACTGAAATATTGTTTTAAATATTAAATAAACTGATGGTAAGTAAACTGAAAATGAATGTGTAAACACTAAACTAATGGTACTCTTTTTTTGCAACACTTTCGATAAAATAGTTTTGTAACAGTACAAAAGTATTAGAATATGACTATTTTCTGTTTTATTTCCAGTTATAATGAGAAAAAAAACACAGTGCACTTCTGATGTTTTGCTGTGGTACTTTCAGGTAAATCTATTGCGATTGCTTTTTTTGACTTCTTTAGTGGTCCATGGTATTTTGTTGCACCACAGCTGACCACCTAGTTCCACCTCGACGGGCACTCCCTCAGCTCTGAGCTCAGGAATCACAGGGCCACGCACTTTAAGCCGTAAAATTAACATTGAAGGACAATTGGAATCTTATCATTTAATAAAATATATTAATTCAGAAAGGAATTGACAGGAATTTAATTATTCGGAGGTCCAATTAACATTTTAATTTGCGCCAGTAAAATAGCTTGGGCACCTTCCAAGAAATTTCAAGTCTAACTGCTTCTCTGGACAATGATCAGCGGTCTCTACTCTCCTGCCAGACGCTGGAGGTGATACACACAGCAGCAAAGAAAAGGGATGACTTATCAAATTTGGTAAGAAAATCTCCACCACGACTACAAGATTCCAAACTCTTCCTTCAACTGTAACCTTTGCGCCAGCCCTTCTGTTCTCAGGTGTTGCAGCTGAACAGAGAAGCAGGTTTATTTCTGACGAGTCTCTCAGGCTCTTAGCCAACCCCTTTGTCGTTTTTGGGTGACAGAAAGGATGAAGCTAAAGTTTCTGGACGGAGGCCAGGAGGGGGCTTGTTGACTGCAGTCTTTAAAACCTCATCTCTTTTCAGATACAAGCCCTGGGCTCATGGGCTGAATAAGAGTCCGCGCTGGTATCGTGGTGTGAATGAAGCTTCAGATGTGGCCTGCCAGATGGAGGAGGACGGGCATCAGGCTTCAGCAGCGGGGAGAGAACGGTGGGTCAGTGGGGGATTCTGTGAAAGACTGCAGCTCATAGGCGGCACCGCTGTCCACCTCCATAGACTTCCTGGAGAACAGCAGACGGATGTCCCTATGGAGGTAGATCTTCCCAGACTTAGAGCTCTGGAACCTGTAAGGCAGATGAGAAAATGAGGAGGAGAAAAGCCACCTCTGCCGGATACGTTCCAGAAAGTACCGGCCATACCTCAGATGAACGAGGTAGCGTAGGGTGCGGCCCTGGCCCAGGGCGAGCGGCTTCCTGCTGGTATGATTGTTTGTGTCGCGGCGAACGGGGACAGAGAAAGTTCTCTGGCGGAGGAAGGTCTGGTGTCCAGCTGGCATGGCTCGTAGGTCGTACATCACAACAAACATCTTAACCACTGTCTTGTTAGGGTTGAATAAGGTCTGAGGAGATGAACCAGAAAGTGTATCATGGTTTGCACTCTTTCAGACTAGACTATAGACTGTAGAGAAGTTTCAAGTTAATGATAATTATCACAAAAAAGACACTATCTTAAATATTTGTTAGGCTGCATCGTGAATTTTCCACAACGACCACTAGGAGTCTCTGTTTCCTTTTACTATGTGATGCAATCTGTTCTTTGTTCTCTGCCATGTGAACACAAAGCCTGAGACACTTTATGGACTAAAATAGAGCGACATGTATACATGACAATATGGGAAATAAAAAAGGTTTACCACTTGAATGGTTCCTGATGGAGGTACACGATAGCCCCTTTTTCCCAGGGACTCCAGGTTTATCACACCCTGTGAGAAAACAGGACAATCAGCATCACAAGCTGCCGTACAAAAGGAACTGGCACACACTGTCTGAGGACAATCTGATCTCTATGCTCAGCCATGCAAGATATAAAAGAAAAACAGCCATTTAGTAAACGAAATGAAAATGCATGAGCTCACCATATATGGTGAGGGAGCATGGTCATCTGAGACACTGTAGAAGGACACATCTACAGGTTGGGTCAGGTGGCTCGGGCAGAAGGATCCACTGGCTCCCACCTCTGCTGTGAAACCTTCCACTGTCCCTAAAGGCTCTAGGCGGTAGTTCAGCACACACTCCTAAAGAAACAGAGTTCAATAAGACACGTTTCCTCTTTTTTCCTCCCTACAGAACGACAATCTTTTCAGGTTACTGAATCATCTTTCTAAAATAATTCAGTTGTGAAAACTACAACTTTTTATTCCATTATTCCAGATTATAAACCTCATAGATGTGAACCAAAAATTGTGGGAGTGAATGTGAACTGTCAAAAGATTTTGAGTACAGATGTGAGATGATATTATACCTCAAAGTTTCCCAGCAGGCTGAGACTGGCAGGTGGAGCACTGGCGCTGAACAGCTGCTGTGACTCCTCTGTGTATCCCTCTTTCTTTAGACACACCCTAAAAGGTTAAAGCACACTTGCTTGATCAACTTGTTTTCCCAATACATGACATAACAACATGTTAAGATGCCTGCATGACAAACATTCCTGGCATGTCTGGACAAACCTGTATCCCCGATGAGAACATTGCCTCAAGCTGGTTTTTTTGTTTGTAAACAAAAGCAGACTGAGCCAGAACAAGTAGAGCAAGTCCAGCATTCAGATCTTAAATAGCATTTTACTTTCTAAGTAATCAAGGTGCAGTCAGATGGTCAGAAATAACATCCAATCCAGAATGCAAAACTCCTCAAACATCTGCTTTATAGAGAGTAGCAGTGAGCTTCCACCCACATTTGCTGTGTGTAGGCAGAGGCATGAATCCGTGTGTATATAAAGCCAACTCAGTCCTCTCTGCCATATACAGCTGAATGCGAGTGATTGTAGATGTAGTCCAAGAGGACAACATGCCTTTCCCTTCAGAGGATTTCTTCATGCTAATGATCTATAAAAGGGAGCATTTGTACAATTGTACAAAGTGATACCCAGAAGCTGTCGGGCAAACAAAGAAAAAAAAAGTGGCCTGACCAAGAAGTTTCACCCTGCAGATCCCCTTTTTTAAAAAAATGCTTCACTACTGCCAGAAAAGTGCAGCACTATGTTGTCCCTTTTATTCTAGTTTTCACTGTTAAATATTAGAACAAACAAACGTATCCATTCAAAGCATTTGTGCTACTAACACCCTCACCTTCCCATGACTCACTGTGATTTCATCCGATACCATCATGAATTCTATCGGCACTTGCTACAAACAACATGTGCATCTATCCGTTTCTACAGTGCAAAATACTAAAACGTGTCTGTAATCTTCACTAGACGGCAGTTTGTTTGTCCGTCACCTTGCAGTTCGTAGACAGCAGCAGGATCTCCTAAAGTACCTACAGAATGTCTGAAGAGAGCAGTGGCCTATTAACATTTATAATAGAGGAAGCCTGGTGGTTTAATTAAAAATGTGGTGATTCATAATAAAGTACTTTATCTTTTAATTAACTTACCCACTTTTTCACCCCCTCCCCTGCTGTCTCCCACACTGTCTAACAGTAGAGTTTGCCCTTGACTCTTAAGACTATTTTCTTAAGAGTCCCTGTTAGACTAAAACAAAATAAAACAAAAAAAAATCTGTATTTAACTGTTAATTTAAGTGAATTCGATGAATGAAAGTAGCCTGACCTCAGTCTGGTGGATAAACTGAGCTGTTCATGTGTAATAATGGAGCTCCCAGGTGAAAAAATGAGTACCTTTTCCCAGAAGCCCAAGGCAAACCCTTACAGCCAGTCAGAGAGGTGTCCAGGTCAAAGTAACCTGTTTGATTTTTCCTCTGAGGAACCTGTAGCAGACAGAGACGACATGATTAACGCAGAGCAGCTGAATTTTCTCAGACAGAAAAAGTCTTTCCTGGAACCCACACCAAAAAAAATAAAAATAAAAAATCACATGCTGCATTTTTATTTTAAGATAAATATATCCAAACAATGCAGAATAATCTAGAAATAGCTTTTGATAAAATTTTGCATGTGACTATTTTTGTCATGAGAGTCGTACCGCACGTGTGAACCTGTTTTTTCTTGAGTTCCCAAAAATGTGTGTCACACTTGAGGTTAAACGTGTGTGAATGTGATCTGACGGCAGGAAATCGTGATGTTGAAACTCACTGCTATAATTTAATGTGGCCGATGAGCCGCAGATGAATCACATGCCTTTCATCCTGCCATGTGTATGTGTGTACATTAACTGAGGATAACTACTCGGTAGCCCGGCAGCAATAAAAAGAGACAGCTGGCAGATATTTAAGTCTTTTAATGGAAAACATTCACAGCTCTTTCATTGTTGAATGTGCAGAAAGTAATGGCTCATCTGGCCGGGAATAGAAGAAGGTGAGACTAGGGTTATAATGGATACATCTGCGTGGACAACCAGTCGTGGATAAGTCATTATGCCTGTGCAGCTGGATGTGAGCTGAGCGTCAATGCAACCAATGTCAAAATTAGTGTCTGATAACTGAAACTGTCTCAATACTGATGGAGTATGTGAGTGTGCATGAGTGTGTATGTGTGTTCTTACAGGGCTGGAGAGCAGAGGCAGGCCAGTGCAGGGATGGAAGGCCTTGGTTGCTGTGGCGTCTAATGAGTGGCGATTCTGTTTCTTCCAGCTGTTGCAGGGACGCAGAGGGGAGGGACTTTGAGGACGCTGGGGCACAAAGACGGGAGAGATTAAAATGGATAATAAGTGAACACAAATAACAGCTCTGACAAAACAACAAAGCTGTATAAAATATTATATTTCTTCATTTGAACTTTTCACATGTAAGGAATGCAATTAAATATATTGATGAGTTAGGTGGGACTATATGGATTTCCTCTAAGATTAGCTTAGAATAAAGGCTATGACCAAGGGTTGTGCTCAGAGACAAACTTTCTGCTTTTATCACAATGTGTAAAACTACAAAACCCTTGTTAAATACACATAAAAGCCATGGTTTAAAATAGTTAAGAGTCTAACAATAATGGCCACGTTTACATGAGACTTTAAATCCCTCTTTAATTCGGAATTGAAGTTAATTCTACTTTAAACGGATTAAAAATGACCATGTAAACACTTAATTCCTGATGTAAATGTTAAAAATAAAATGGCTGGTTTATTCCACTTTTAATTCCGAAATTAGTTAATTCCTCTCTCATTTTCTATCATGTAAACCTTAATTCCGCTTTAAGTTATTAATTCCTGTCGTTCTGCGCATGCTCGTTTTAACGTTCTGTCGCCATGGCGACCATACACAGTGCATCAAAGCCGAAGCAAACGGGCTCAAACTGAGTCTGTTCAGTTGAAAGTGGCGTAGCATGCTAGCGGCTGGCTGCTGCTTCATAACTAAATTTAAATCACGTAAAAATGGTTCCAATTACGACGTTTTGTTGTCCGTGTTGTTGTAGAGAAACGAAGCAGTTTTTAAATTCTGGTAGACGTATGTACGTACATTACGTCACTCCCGCCATACAACCAATCAGAGCCCTTCCCGAACCCTGGCTTTATAGCGGAATTAAAAAAAACGTGTTGTCCATGTAAACCTTCATTCTGAATTAATATTTCCATGTAAACCCCAAGGAGTATTTAATATTAAGAAACGTCATGTAACCGTGGCCAATCAGTAGTAGCTGCAGATGACAGACTAAAGGAGTGCTGGTAAAAAAAAAAAAACCAAACGGATCCCTTACGAGGACAGTGGGAGATGGAGCCGTGTCTGGACTGCATGTGCTGGGGCGTCCAGACTCCGAGGGTACCCGGTTCTCATCCTGAAAGGCGGGAGCCTTGGCTGGCACGCAGTTCTGCGTCTGAGGCTTGCTGTGGTCCTGGCTTCTGTTACAGTTCATGGCTGGTAGAGCATCGTCATAATTCAAGCTAAATATCTGGGAACTCCTTGAGCTGTTCTCCAGGAGGGGGGACGTAGGGGGGGTTTCATGGCTGCGTGGCGTCCTGACGCGGGACTTTTCCTGCGGGGAAACTCGTAAACGCTGGCCAGCCTGCGTGTGGGACTGGCCGTTTATTGAGGGTTCTTCAAGTGTAAACTCAGCACCGTTTTGGACGCGGGGGGAGCAGCGCTCGGACCCCGGTCCCACTTGGGGCTTGTCTGTGCAAATGGGCATATTTGGGGCAGCGGTGTGCGAGCTGCCTCTCTGAGGTTTATAGCTGGGCGTGTGGCCGTTGGTGTAGCCGTTGCTGGCAGTGTGAGGTGCTTGTGGGACGTGTGCGGTGTGAGAGTATGTGCGCACTGTGTGTGTGACTGTTGTGGTGTGCATGTGGTGCAGAGGGCTGCCGCTGCGGCTGTGCCTTGGGGACAGAGAGGGGACAGATAGTCTCTCCTGGATGAGCCTGGTAATGTCTTGCACCGCCTGAGCGATGAGGGAGCTGTCTCTCTCCTTTCCCCCGTCTTTCTCTCTCTCTCCGTCTCTTTCTTTCTCTCCGTTCCTGTCCTCCTTTCTCTCCCTCGTTTCAGTCATTTTCAGCTTCCTGCAGGCTGCGGGTTTCGGCGACGAGTTCTCTCGTTTGACGAAAGAGGCTTCGGTCACGGGTGTGTTGAACGGGGCCGGCCACACGCGGCCCACGGACTCGAAAGGTGGCGCCTCGGGCTCTTTGGTCTTACTGGCAGCTACGTCGTCATGGTTACTGCCCCACATGGCTTTGGGAGGGTTGTCAGAAGCGAACAGACTGGGAGGGAGTGGCGGGGCTGTCGGGTCGCAGAAGTTAAGCCTTTGTGCGATGCGGGCGATAACTTCCTGCCTCTCCTGCAGCAAGGACCCAATCAAAGGGTTTGTCTCAGTTGTGGGCCGCCGTGGAGACGGGCAGCGGGGGGGCTCGGCCATTGACAAGTGTTTAAAAGCCTGCAGAGGCTCAGGGATGGGACCCTTCGATCGGTCATTGCCGCTGGGAATAGAACCGTAGTCATCCACTTGCGGCGGGTCAGGTGAACCGTTGAGGGTCGAGTATAACCACTTTCCTGCTTTATTTGGGGGGGAGGGGGAGTGAGCGCGGGGGGGCGTGGGGGTGTGGGAGGGCCTGCGGAACAGAGGCGAGCCGTGACGCTGAGGGAGGGTGACCTGCGGGAGCTCTCCGTTCTGGTACGTGTGGTTTTCAGCGGGCTCCTGGCTCTTCTTGCTGTACGGATGTGGCACCGCAGTGTGAGGCAGGCTGTTAATGGGGATGCTGCTGATGGGCAGATTGGGGATGGGTAAGCCGTTCAGGAGGCCAGACATGGGGTTGGAGCTCTTGCTGTAAATGTTGGAGTTGTGATGGAGGTTGTCTTTGCTGGGGTCCTGGCTCTTTTTGAGGGTGGGCAGGCCACCATGGCTATTGAAGTTCGGGTTGAGGCTGGGGGTCTTGCTGTAAAGCGGAGGCAGGCCGGTATGGATGCTGCAGGCCAGGGTGGGGTAGGTTGGTTGTCGGGGGAGGGACTGGACGCGAACCTGCAGTGCGACGCTCTGGGATACATTAGGGACCGGGAAAATGTGCTCTGATGGTGTCTGAGAAAACTGCCACACCAAGTCTTCATCAGCAGCACTGATCCTGTTGGACAGAGTGTGAGATTCAATAAAGAGGACCCTGTTTATAATCTTAGATTTAGACTATGTAAAGAATCGGCAAAGCTTGTAAATTAATCTTCAAAACTTAACAGTACGAGGCATTTACCCCTGTAAATAAACAGAACTATTTGCAAGAGTAAAAACACGCTTTCCGTAGCTTTAATAATTTAGTCAAACAGCATGACTGAAATGCTTTCAGCCCACTGGTGTCAGTGAGTATTAAATCTGACCTGTACAGGATGTTTCTGGGGACGATGCCATGGGAGGCACTGAGCCAGGCGCTGAGCTGGGAGAAGAAGACGTAGGAACGAACAGCCAATAGCAAGGTTTTCTCCTCAATGAAACGATCACCGCTTCTATTAAAAACACAGATAAAAGAGGTGGAAGTGTGCCAGTATGTCAGGTTAATGAGAAAGAGATTTTTTTTCCCACTTAAAAAGTGTGCTCCCCATTTGTGCGTTAGTAGGAAAGTGGGCCAAACTGTCAGACCACTTAACCCACTAGTTGCCAAATAAAATATATAAAAATAGACTTTTTAAATATAGAATATATTTCTGTGCATCAGTTTAGTTTTTCTGTGTTTTAAGGCTAAGGGTGGTATAAGTCCAGAAAAATGTACAGCACTGAATCAGTAATCTGAAGAGTTGCATTCAGTCTTAGTTTTTACTGTTTATATGCACGAGTCAGCTTTAAAATAAAAACACCAAAAGGTGAAGTGAACAGCACTGACCATTTTGCCTGGGGCAACCTGGCTCCTGGTACTCAGGTGGATGTTACTTTAACCACACATTGTTGCAGACAAAGCTCACCCAACCCAGCAGACACACACATATGATCGAAGTGGCAATCCCTGATGGCAGCAGCCTCTCCCAGAAGGATTTTACGCTCTGCCACACCACAAACTACACATGAATGCCTCAGGAAACACAGGAAAGAGCTTCTGCCTCCTAACCCCCCAGCTCCCAATCCAATCAAGGATCAAGACCCATTCATGGGGGCCCCAACCTTGCAGCTTGCAGCCCACAGAACACATAAGATCTCTCCACCATCATTCCACTGGCAGATACTGCATAACAACTTTTAGGTCCTGTATCCATTCTCCCACAGTCAAGAGATATCTGGTGGCAGAAGGCAAAATCATACGATCCATGCTAGGTGGTTTACATTGTGTGGCTCACTGGTGTTAATTTGCTCTGGATATTATCATTTATTCTCTGTATTGTTACCCAGAGTCTATATCAGGGGTCCTAAAACCTATTTTCAAAGGTCTGTATTGACTCTCCATTGAAGGCCACAAGTCTGGGGAAATATGCAATAATTTTCCTACTTGAGGAGGAGTAATATTGAAAAAGACTTAGGATAACACTGGAGTACAGACTTTGAGGAGCACTGGTCTATATGTTCTACAATGGCACCATGACCCTCAGCTTTCATTTATCAAAAAACAGTGAGTGCCTCATTTTCTTTGAACTTCAGTTGTACTTATTTCACTACTGCTTTCTTGATCAGTAAACAAAAACACATTCCTTGTCCTTTACTTTCTTGTAGAGCTACCAATATGTTTAGGCAAAAGTATAAAAAGAAAACACTGCTAAGACACAGTAGTTGAAGATTTAATGACATGATGTCATACTATTAGGAGCCAAATTCAGTCCATGTGAAATGCAATGTGTTCTTGAACAAAACTACATTTATGTCTTCATTGGTACATATTTAAAGAAAATCTATTTTTCAAATCTCCACATATGGCTCTGACAATTTTAAAAACTTGTTTTCTTATTGTATGTTAATTTTCCCCTTTTCAAAATGATAAATAACATGAAATAAACTTGATCAACTCTTGGAGATTTTCTTCCTAGGGCCCAAATCCTCTTGCAGAAGAAGTTCTTGTTGGTAAAAAAAAATGAAAGGAGTTTTTTTTTTTTTTTACCAGCTAATGACTTTTCAATGCAAAATAACTGCTACTATGTCTTCCAGTCAGGTTTAGGACAGAACAACAGCATTAAGACTGCTCTGACCAAAGTCATTAACAACATGTCTGAATACAGACATATGTTGTATCTTACTCAGAGAGCAGGAAGTTCTTAGTGTCAATAAGTAACTTTACATCCAAGCAGATGAGAATTACATGAGAAGTTCTACAAGGCTCCATCCTGGGGCCTCTTCTGTTTAACATCTACATGCCCCCTCTCACACAGGTAATGAAGAATGGCAAGGTTAGTTACCATAGCTATGTAGATGGCAGTAGATCTATATAACAATGTCACAGTACAGGCTTCTGGTAAATGTGTTGAGGAAATTAATGACTGGATGGGTCTGAACTTCTTCAGCTGGACAAAAACAAACTGGGGTGATTGTCTTGGAGACAAAGAGAGGCGACTAAAGGTCACCACTGAGCTTCATTCCATACACCTAAAATCCACCGACCAGCCCAGAAATCTGGGTGCAGTGATGAACTGAGACGTAAACATTGAAAAACACATTAAGCAAATCACAAAGTCGGCCTACTATTACCTTAAGAATATATCAAGGTTGAAAGATCTGATGTCCCAGCGGGACCTAGAAAAATTGGTCCAGGCTTTCATCTTTGGTTGGCTGGATTACTCCAACAGCGTCTTTGCAGACCTACCAGACAACTAAGGTCAGCTGGATCCAGTCTTTTATTAGTTCCCAGAGTAAGAACCAGACATGGGGAAGCTGCATTCAGCTTCTATGCTACACGTGTAAAAACCAACTCCCAGAAAGCCTCAGATCAGCAGAAAGACTTTATTAAAATCCAAGTTAAAGACCCTCCTGTTCTTTGCTGCATTCACATAGTTTTTATTTGAAAGTCTGAATCTGTACCATTTCCTTTAAGCTTTTAAACTGGATCATGTTTTTACTACTGTTTTTAACCTAAATGTCCTTTCATTGTCCCTTTCTCTTGTTTTTGATTTTAAATGATCTCTGCACACCACTGTAATACCTTTAATGTGTTATGTACAGCACTTTGAGTGGTCTGGTTCAAAAAATGTACAGTACAAAACAAACTTACCTTGCCTTGGTTCATAAAATTATATTGTAAAAATAAATTAAAATGTCAAAATAAGCATGTTATGTTTCAAGCTTTAAAAATAACAAAGTCATAGGTTTATGTAGTAGGTAGTAAACTTGGAAATACAACATACTGATTGTCTCATTTCAGTGTTACTAAACCTACTGTTGTTTAGATATATGGAGCAGTGTAATTAAAAGTGTAATTTTCTAAAATTGCCCACATGTACTACTAAAAAAATGGTATAAATGTGTATGACTGCCTTACTGTCTTGGAACTGGCTGCAGGGTCCACCTCTCCAACAGCAGAGCATCTTGCTTGATGACCGGGTCACTGATGGGGTCACTCGGGGGGCACTCGTCACCATAGCAACAGTCTGGAAGAAGCATGACCTCAATCATGATGGGGATGCTGTTCCTCCAAAGCAGGATCACCTCAGAGCGGGTTCGTCTGGCTTGCCGACACTGGAGACACACACACACCCACACACACACAACACGGACAAAGGAAAAGGGGTAGCGCTCATTAGTACTGTAAATGCCAAAATGATCTTGTTATTCAGGGATGACGCAGATAATGCTGAATGAAGTGGAGGAAACTCTCAGATAACTTGTTTGATCACATCTTCACTCAAAGCATTCGCAAGTTAGGTATTTTTTTCAATTGCTATTCCAGTTGGAGAACCCTGTATGAACTTTGTTTAAAAAGTTTGAATACAGTCATATCAGTGAGGGATGTTTTCTGATTAGCAGTTTTACTGCTGCTGAAATGTTTGGGAGATCGCCCACTATTCAGGAAAGAAAAGAAAAATATATGCTGAGCGGTTGTGTGCACTGACGTATGTGCAGGTGTGGTACCTGTGGCCGTTTGTCGCTGCATTCATGCTTGTGAAAAGGAGGCATGGCTGACTGGGCTGGAGGGCAGTGCAGCCCCTCAGTCCGGCCCTTCACAGAATATTCTGGTGTCCTTCCCTCTGTGATGAGCAAGGTCAGGAGCACCAGGAACTCCTCGGCATCATACTCGAAAAACTCCTCTGTTGAATCTACACAAGGCAACGAAGCAGATGGTTAGCACAAAAAGAAAACATCCACCCTTAAAAAAAAAAAAACAACAACAACCCTATCCACCAGAAAAACAAGGAAACAGAAGAGGCCATTCATCTTCCTGCCCTGTAACATATCCTGGCCCAACAAAAAATTTCCCAGTACCGGTGGAAAGCGACCAGTGTTGTGATGACGCATATCTTTGTTTGGGTTTTTGCTGAAGTGGATTGGGTTGTTTAACTGTGGCTGAATGGACCTGCTTAGAGAAGGGGTGTGGGGGAAGGCAGTGGATGACAACTTTTCCAGTTTGGCCGCTTCAGAGGAGTATATTTAGACCTTCCCTGTCAGCTGAGCTGAGGGGTGAAGCCACACACTGAGTGTTTACTGTCTATCATGGTAAGTACACAAACACACACATAAAAGCATAAGCAGAACTGATAACACCATAAATAATCACTAGCAGAACATCTCCAAACAAAATCTCAACCAGTTACAGGAGGAATCTGTGGACAGAAAATGGTGTGTGCTGCACCAGTTTGTGCTTCAGCGAGTGGGTGGGGCTGACAGGACACAGCAGGGCTGAATCAACCTTTCACCGGTTCAGAACAGGCTATTCCCCTCTGACTTTGCTAAAATTAACAGCTATAAAAGAGGCAAAAATGCTGCTGACAGGAAATAATCAACTCGCTGTCACACTCTAACTCAAGCTGAGCCACTCTTTTCTCGTTATTATTCACAACACCTACATTTCTGGCAGATTATATGAGATGTAAGATCCAGTGTATTATGCATTAGGTCACCTGTAATATGCTACGAGTGTACTCTTTGCTCTCTATCTCCTTAACTCCTCCAGAAAGAAGTCCCAGAATCCCATAGGTCAGCTGGTACACAACAGCAATTACAAAAAATGTATAGAATGCATAAAAAGAGTGTCTCTCAAAACAACACACCCATCCACATAAGCCATCTATAAGCTATGAATGTTTAAATATCTGATTTAGACTCAAATCCATCTTGTCAGAATCAGGAGGAAAACCTCAGCTATATTTCACTAAAGTCTGCACAAGGACAAAAGTGCAGATACACATAGTGCACGCAGTGCACCAGAGCTGGGTTAGCTAGCTCAGAATCCCTTCGAGCTGGCTCTGCAGAAGTGTGTGTGCATCTATCGCAGTCAGCCAGCCAGTCACGCACATTCCTCAGAGGGAACTCCTCCTACAGCCCTCCGAACTGCTAATGCACGTGAAGAGAGACGCAGTCCAATACATGAGGAAGAGGAGATGGGAGGAGGGGGACTCTGTTAGCCAGCTGTAGGCCAAATAAATGCAGGATGAAAGAAAAAGAGAGCAAGATATATATATATATATATAAATAGAGAGAGAGAGAGAGAGAGAGAGAGAGAGAGAGGGAATATTCTGGGACAATTCTCTTCTTTTAAATGGGCTGGAGTCAGAAAGCCTTGAACAAAGGAAGCATGACTCCAGCAGTGAGTGGAGGGGAAAAAGAAGAAAGAAAAAACACTCAAGACAGGAGGGAGTAATAGATGACAATGGTCACCAGTCAAGGTCACAGTCCATCACCTTTACATGATGGCCTGCTTGCTGGATATAGTGTCCTCTGACAGGCTTATTTTCAGCTAAGGTTTCATGCTCCCGGCCTGTAATGGAAAAAGCTGTTGTTCCAGAGGCTATCAGGATTTAGGCTAAAGGTAAAGCTCTGTTACAGAGACTGGGGTCAAAGGGAAGAGGAGGGGAAGGGGGGGGTCGTAATAGAAAGTTTAAAGAAGCAGAGGCAAACAATCTCTGAGAGGTCGTATGCTAACCGTACCCTCCAATGGAAATGCACACAACCGGCGCCCTGATTCATGTTTGCATGGTGGGTATCAGATTGCTCCCTTCAAGGAAAGGTAAACCCCGGAGCACATGTGTACATGCTTACAGCGCACACGGCAAAAACATGCATGCAAGCCAATGATTTAAGACACGTGGCTAACAAGGACACAGAAAACATACACGTGAAGTGCGGGACAAAGAGCTACTGATGGTGGCTTTGATTAAGGGGCCCAACCTGTGTGTGCTAAGATCAGAGCTGTCATTCATTAAGGCATTGTGCCTGAACACAACATTCCCATATTCCTATGAAGCCTACACACTCCAACACAAAGAGAAACAGCCTTAACTGCGGAAATCAGGATGCAGAAAAAGGCAAAAAAGCACATTTCCAGAACTGAGAAAACAGGGTCTTATTGTCCATAATGGGATGAGTTCAACCTTTCCAGGCTATTTGTTAAAGGCTCTGGTTTGACTAACTGACAACAGAGATATCACCAAGTGGCACAATGATGCTGGTCATTAACTCAATAAAACCACTCGACTCTGGATATGCGCATGTTCATCTAAAACAGGCAGAACTGACCAATCACAAAAGTACATTCCTGGCAAACCTTGTTGCTGCAGTAAACACGAGAGTTTAGCCATGGCAGACTATGAGAACGTTAACATAAATAAGGCAATTATTATAAATACAGTGTCCTCAAATAAATTATACCTTGTATTTTATCAAATGAGTGTGCTGCAATGGGTGTATTCCTGAGACAAATTATATGTCAAGTAGATACTGAAAATTTAGTAAAAAGATGTACCTTTAAATGTGATTAAGACATATTATAAGATAAATGTAGCTATAAATATGAATACAGAGACATCGCTTGATGCTGTTTCTTTATAAGCTACACAGATGTTCACTGTAGGAGACGGCAGGAAACTCACAGTAATAAATATGTTAACATTAGTTTCTTGTCCGAACAAATCTAATAGTAATAAGACACCAGAGCTGATCCTTATTACTTGTTTTTTCCCTCTAGAATCTGGATTATTTGCATTCAGTCAGAGAAACACAACAGCAACTACTAGCAAAGGTTGGGAAAAGCAAACAGAAAACATTTCAATGAAGGAACTATAATGATGTTTAGGTCCAGTGTTTAGATAAGAAGCTTTGTTGATGCATCCAGCATGCAATGGACTTAAACCAAAATACATAACCTCGCCATGGAAAAGCGCGCTCCCTCCTCCTCCCCTCATGTGCATGTGATCTCCCCTCCATCTCTAGTTAACGTGTGACGTCTATTATGTAACAAGTCAGATTAAGATTCGGGCATCTTATTATTAGACCTGTGACCGCCTGCCACCCAGTACAGCTGGAGTCCTGCCTACAGATCAGCCGGTTCGGCAAACACAATCGCTCACGCACACACCTTCCAGCCGTCTCTGCATCCACAGGCCTGCAGATCACTGAGGAGACATGTGGGACGGAGAAGGGCCTCCGGGACAAGAGCACAGAGGTCAGCCTGGATGGCTAAACACACCGACAATCACATCGATATGAATCACCATCTCCAAAAAAACTGTCAGATAGGCAAATAAAATCATCTCCGACAAAAACACCCTGATTCCTGTGTAGTTCGACCACTGATTTTTGAAAAATTGTAGCTAGGTTAAATTTTTATAATCAATACTCAGGATAGTGTTTTTATACAGGCAGACAGATGGGAAGAGACAGGAGATGAGAGCGATGCACACAAAGTACAAAACACACACGCTGACACACACACACACACACACACACACACACACACACACACAGAGATAACATGACCTATTAATCCTAGCACCACAGCCACGCAATCACTCTGTTTCCTGTCATCTTTCTACAGCAATAGCTGCTGTGCTTGCTACACATACGCAAACGTCCAAACACACATACTCACAGCTGATTTGCATGCAGAGCAAGTATCCATATGGCCACCACTCCCATCTTCCTCTGCTCAGCCATTGCTTGGAGCTGATTACCATTTGTACTGCCTCATGTTTGAATAACGATCACTGCCATTAATGACTAGTCTCTACTTAATTAATAAACAGTTTTATACAAAATACCGGAAAATCATTTTCATGGAATACAGCGACTGATATCTTCAAATGTTTGTACTTTACACAAGGATCATGAATCTAACAGACTTCTTTCTTTCTTTTATACAGATAAACACAATGAACAGCAACAATTATACCTTTCATTTTATAATAAAAAGAAAAAAATATATACATTAATGGAGACTGAGAAAGAAAAAAAGTCTCACTTCAGAACAATGGTGAGAAAACAACGTACAAGTTCACCTATAGCTGGATTATTCACACAAAACTCAGAAAAATGCCGTGAAAGGCAGGAACGACATTTAAGAGTTCAGGATGAGAGATAGAGAAAGTCTGCAGGGATACTGGTGGAGACAAAGTAGTTGGCTACACGCAGATAGGAAGCAAGCAGAGTTCGTTTTAAAGGCAAACAGGAAGTCTTTAGTGATCTTTCCACTTAACTTTATCAAGCACATTTCAAAGGAAATGTTTGAAACTCAACTAAATGATGACATTTGCATGGGTTCCTGTTCAAAATGTCACCATATGGAAATCAAAACACATCCAAAGAAAGAAGAAAAATTCTGAAGAAATGCTCAATTGGAATTAGTGATTCATGATTACAATTATTACTAGGATCATTTACAGTGACAAGTGAACTAATAGAAAAGTTGATTTTTTTTGCATAAAAACAACTTAAGTTGTGTGACAGGCCATCAAGTAAAAAAAGAGGGACATGACAGCTCGAGGGAAACTAAACATAACTCCAACATAGGAGGAAACACACAGTACATGTTTCATAATCGCCGTTACTTTGGAAAACACGGCACACCTTGAAACCTAGAATTACACTTACATCTGTGTCCCCAGCAACTTGTGAGCAAGACTAACTGCTCCGGTGAGGTTCAATCAGTTTCCTCATGAATAATTGATACAAGTAGCCCCAAAAATGTAATTAATAAGAAAATCAAAGCAGCAAAGACAAAAGATGTTTACCATTTCTCAAATTTAAGTTGCCAACTTTGTGCTTAAAAACCTTTTGATGTCCTCAGCTGATATGTTTAGGAAATTTGATTTCTTTGGGGGCCTGCAGCCTCTAGATAACCAGCCAGCTGAAAGGCTGTATATTAAGGCAATTTCCTGGCAGCTTCAATGCAGCAGTGGCAGCAGTCTGCTGGGCCCAGTGAGGTGTGTCAGCTTAGCACACAATGATATCTAGCTCTCTCTGAATACAATCAGAGAAGGTTCAACCTTCCTGTAAATACATGATTCTGATCAGGCACAGGGCCAGGTATCAATAATGAGAAACAAACTGGAGCTTGTTTTTCTTGCACCTCAGTTTGCCAAATTATGCTGGAAATCATAAATTTCATTAGTCACCCATTTGTATTAATTACACTGATATAATGTGCATTTCTGAATCTTCCACATCATATCTGAGGTAAATGAACATTATCACAGATAAATGTTAACTGAATTAATACTGATTCATATAATAATCACAGTGGTATTGAATTCTAATCACATGACAAAATAATGGTTTCACTGCAAAGCTCAGAAATTGTTATTGAAATAAGATTTAACCAGTCCTATTTGCCGCTTTTCAATCATCAGCCTACTTCAGAGTAAAGTAGGTTTTGGTTATTTCCATTTTTCCTATTATCTAATAACTTTTTGGGGTAGAACATACCATCATTTTTCCAAGTTGTATCTAATAAAAAGTTTAACTGCATCTTTGTAAAATTTAATGCATCTTGACAGGAGGCTCATTCCTGCCCAACAGGTGACTCTGTGATTTGGGCAAAAGTAAGCGCCTTATGGTGCAATTAAAATTTAAACCAACATTTCGTAATTTCGTGCTGTTGTAGAGAGACTTTTTATTGTGCCTAAACAAAACTGTAGATGCAACGAATCATACTACCATGCCAAGCCAGTGGAGGAATCTGTAAGGCATACAACTGCACAACGTAAAACAAGGAATAAATGATTATTTATAAAAATACAGTTACACTGAATCTTTGCCAAAGGATTGCCCTAATGCTTTATGCTGGAGCTTTAACTCTATCCTGATAAGATGTAAGCTGGTGTGCACAAAGTTTAACGTTTTCATTACGGAGTCTACCACACACAGTCATATGTAACACAGTTTAAACGGATGTACAAGAGGCAGAATGGAAGATTACACTGATAGTTCTTCTCTAGTAAAGCCCCCAGTGAGATGAATATACACTCACCGGCCACTTTATTAGGTACACCTGTCCAACTGCTCATTAACACTAAATTTCTAATCAGCCAATCACATGGCGGCATCTCAGTGCATTTAGGCATGTAGACATGGTCAAGACAATCTCCTGCAGTTCAAACCGAGCATCAGTATGGGGAAGAAAGGTGATTTGAGTGACTTTGAACGTGGCATGGTTGTTGGTGCCAGAAGG
>JAVQJG010125420.1:0-14590 GCA_036024015.1 Craterocephalus amniculus | reverse complement strand
CTATGTTCATAGAAGGTGAAAAACAAGTAAAAGTTACAAGTTGCAAAACATTGTGAAGTCACCGTTGTAACTTTTGCACTTTCAGTAAAAAAAAAAATCTGTTGTTATTTTTATGTTTGGGAGTTTTAACATATAAAGTAACTAGTAATCTAACTTAGTTATTCCTAAACCTTAGTAATCAGTAAAGTAATTAGATTACGTTTTAATGAACTAATCAGTAATCACTAATCAGATTACTTTTTCAAGTAATCTGTGGCATCACTGCAGATAACACATACGTCAGAGACATTCTTCTTAGTCTGCTTTTTCTCTCTTAAATGCAAAATTGACGCAGGTACCAACTGTTAACAATCATGTGATGATTAGAAATATTTCATCAAGAGATTGATGACAACATCACATTTATATAAACACACTACTGTAATCTTCTATTTCACAACAGAACATTTGCAAAAAGCATTTTTCCTTTAAAAGACATAACTTATTATTATTATTATTATTATCTGTAGTAGTATTATTATTAGTATTATTATTATTAGTTGTTAGATAAGTTTTGGACCGACCACATTATGCATGAATGGGGAAAATATGTCATCAAGATTAGGAAATTGGATCTTATGTGTGCAGTTCTTCGTTTCCCAAGTAGATGTATTACTAGTGTGGAGGCTTTTATGGGATGGTCCAAGGTATCATTTGAACTAGTCCCTCTGGAATATCTTACAAACATTGTCCACACAACGAGTGGAGTCCATGTTTGGAATACTTTGGATATCATCTCCTCCACATCATGGAAGGGGATTGTGGTGACCTGTAGTCATTTGTAAAACAAATGATCTTTCTCTTCTGTTGCTGCTGTCTCAACTGTGTTTTTTCTTGTTCTGTGTTTTTTAATTTTTGAAGAATATGTGTTAACAAAGGCAAAAAAAGAATACTAAAGCATTTCTGGTTAATAGTTACTTCCATAAATGAGAGGCAAAAAAATTAAGATTTTAGTGATTTTATTTGGACTAATTCATGATAAATGCAAACCACATTGATTTTAATTCATTTTTATGTATTATCTATGTTAGGATTTTTCTTTGCTGCAAGGTGGTGTGGTGGTTAGCACCGGTTGCTGGTTTAAGACGCTGGTTTGAGATGGGAGGGGTTTGAAAAAAAGGGCCTTTCTGTGCGAAGATAGCCTGTTCTCCTCTGCGTATGCATGGGTTCTTCTCTCTGGGCACTCCGGCTTCCTCCCACAGTCCAAAGACTCCCAATTTCTCCCTAGGAGTGAGTGTGTAGGAGCATAGAGTGTGTGCTTGAGTGATTGTTTGACTTGTTTGTGTGTGTTGGCCCTAGGACAGACTGGCGACTCATCCTGGGTGTACCTTGCCTCTCACTTCCTTATTGCTGGGTTAGGCTATATCAAATGTGACTTGTGAGCACAAACCTATTCAAACACATGCTTTTAAACCTGTGGAGTTTAAATTCGGTGTAACCCGATGGTCAGTGATAAAACCGATGCACAGGTGTGAAGAGATAGTTCCTCCATACCACAACTTCATTGTTTCCTTATATTATGGGCTTGCTTGGTGACTGACTTTAGAATTAATACTGAAGAAAGGGTTTATTTTTCCATCATTTACTACCTTTTGTGGTGTCAGGAGGTGTGTGTATACTCTTCTGTTAGATCAGTCGGGTTATGCATCACAGGAGAGTTTTATTTTTGTCTGTTTTAAACAAAGCAGTTGGATGCATCCAACTGAGTCTGAGCTGTTGTGATGTTTTTTAGTTTTTGACTCATTGTTCTCATGTGTTGTATTTATGTGACTAGTTATCCAAAAATAGATAACATGGCATCACAAGAAGATGTTTTCATCTCGTAGTGCTGACCACAATTAAGGCTTCTTTACAGCCACCGAAAACCTCCATTTAAAGGTCAATGTTCCACATTACGTCGTCTATTTAACAACACTAATTAGATGAGAGGAAAATACCTCTGTGTACTGTTCAGTCAGGCAGTACATTGCTGAAATAAGACATTAGCTGGGCTGAGTGGGCTCTTAAACTGCATGGATCCCAGTATGGACATCAAATGGGGAAACACATCTGACAGCTCAAACAAAGCAGACTTATTTTAAAGGTTACAGGTTGTTGATTAACTCACCTTCCAGCATCATGGCTGATAATAGCAGGGCCTCTGCAGGGCAAACTGCATGTAGCCCGTGCACATGAGGTCTGAACTAGTTTGACAGTAAGGAGGTGCTGTGTTTTTATTATATTTGTTGATTCTGAATTTTTTTTTGCAATGAATGAAGTGAAAAGGTCTGAAATGAGCAACAGGAATGAAATACAGTAAATCGTTTTCTTCATATCAGTTGTTGTTGAAGCAGCATCCATGTTCACATATGCTCTCCAGACAGGTGTAAATGTTAGGAGGGCCCACTTCTCAACTCAGTCAAGCCATTGTTCCATCGTTTTTGAGGTTTTTACATTAAAAAACAGAATGTAAAGATGTAGAAATCTTGTAAATGTATTTGATTGTTGTCCTATAACTCCAGCAACTGGTCTCTCTTCCCAGATGTTTACAGACAGTTTTTAGAAGAAGAGGGGTTGCTACATAATGTTAAACATCAGCCTGGAGCTACTTTTTACAGAGATGTTACTGCCATCAAAATCAAAATGAGCTCCTATTTTCCATCTGATATGTTCTTCATCTGATAAATATTTGGATTTGGTATCTGATTTGATGTTTTACATTCCAGCTTTTGTTTGGTGATTCGTGCAGGAATACACTTAGTACATGAGATGGAGAATTTCCGTGTTAGATGATGTCATCCCTATATCTAATACAAGGATGCAAAGTTTAGATATGAACGGCTTCACTGACCACCTGCATGATGCAACATTTGGCTAAAATACGGGAGCCTGAAGGTTACATTTAGTCTAGAACAGGTTTATACTTTTTCCTTGATGCCCTTAAAATTCTGATGATGATATCATCTCATTTCTCTCTATATTCTTCCTATATCGTGCATGGTGGGAATCCAGCCATGAGGCTGTATCTTGCATCTCTGCAGTTGATTCTGAGTCGTGTTTTGGCTTGAAAATTTGATAAAATTTCCAGGTTTGAGGCCTGGATCAGCTGCCGTCTCGATTTGTGATTTGCTCATTGCAGCATGTTAAATTGTAATTTTGATTTAAAAATTATTTATTGTTCAGCCCAACTGAGTTGCTCATTGTTTTATCATAGGTTTCTTTTTCTTTTAGTTTTTTAACTTAATTTTTTGTGGTATTTTTCCTCACAACAATAATAATTATAAAAAAATTGCCTTTTTTTTGTGAATAACACTATAAAGCCCTGTACAGTACAGTATATGAGCATATTATGGTGCTGATTTAGATGGCTAGCCAGGATGATTCTTACCATATGCATTATTTATATATATAGGTCGCTGGCCCCTTTCAGCCTGGGGTCAGGGATCCACTTCCAATTAACAATTCACGTCTACGACTGTTGGATCGCTACTGTCAGACATAATAAGAAACAACTCGACAAAACCTGCAGTCCTGCATTAAATGGAAGCGAAACCCAGACTAATGAAATTCCTTCAGGGTTATCTGGCTTTTTTAGAGCCTTGTGACATCTATAATTTCATCTATACTCAATGTTCCTAACGACCCTAATGAGATTTCTTCCTCATTCTCGCTAATGTGGCATTTTTCTCTGCGGTGGGTCATGCGCTGTCAAAGGGTTGCACACTGGTAAGGTCAAGCCAATACTCGACAGAAGAGCCGTATTAGCCGCTTACATCCGTCATAAGAGTTGTCAGTTGTGCTTTTGGATCAGCCGCTGCAAGCACGATCTGCAAGGCGTTTCTTTTGACAGCACTGTACGGGACAGACCAGACTGCAATGAAATATTGATTGTTGCTGCAGATGTTTCAGACTCTGCATCATGTCACTATTTGGCAGCCATCATGTGACTTCCAGGCTATTGCTGTTTGTGCAGGAAAGGGGGTTGCAGTGCGTCAGATGATCGATAAACATGGACAAAAACCTGAATTATGACCGTTTTCTTTTGGGTGAGGATTGAGTGTGTAAAAGGTTTGAGGCACCAGCCTAAAAGTTTAAAGCAAAATACAAAGGCATCCGTATCATTCCAGCATTTAATTGAATTTGTGCTGCTGCCTTATCAAGTGGAATCAGTGATCTGATTCTCAGTATTCTGCTGTTTTTAGACATCAGCAGGTCTGCAGGGTCGCAGTCACACTTAATGATGGCTACGCAGTCGGGTCAGCGCCGTTCCCTCCCCTCTGGGCTCCGTACAGTTAGACCCACGGATAAAGCTGATGCTGGACGTGGATCAAATATCCAACGGTTATTTTACACCGGACCAAAAGGCACTTGTGATTTCGTCATCAATAGAGTGTGCTTTGTTTTAGAGTCCTGCCCTTGAACCGAAGTGTCTTCTTGGCCATTCAAGAGCTGGCGGGGGGGACTTTGAGCTCACATCCAAGCCTTATTATCTTTTATGCAAGCACAACATGTTTTTTCTCTACTATGTTTTTTCTGCAATGGCAACATGAGCTCATGGCTCACACGGCTATGTACACAACTGTAAACATTATTGCTGTTATCTTCAACTAACTCATCCCTTCGAAACTTTGACTTCTGGGGTTTTACTGCTCTTAGCCTTTGGTCTGAGGCCTGGCTTACCTTCCAACCAGCAGAACGTGTCCACGCTCGTGTTGGGACTGATATGAGCCACAACAGTGGGGGTGACATCACAAGTCTGGAAGGATTTGGCTGCACATCCAGCAATACAACTAAACCTGCTTAGTGCAGTTCCCAGTTTATTCCTGCCAACCATTCACCCTGGGTGATTAAACTGGTGACCCCTTCCATGATGCAGTGAGGATGTTTGCCTCTGTCTGCCCCGATGCCACTCATGTAGCAGCCAACACATCGGAGCAGCAGCAGAATGGGGTTAAGCTTCAGCGCCCCTGTAATACTGACCTACTTAGCATGGAGATCTTATGCAAAGCAGCTGGGCCAACACAGTCGTCTGAAATCATTCAAAACAATAACAAACCCCTCCTTCTGGCCAAGAGGCCACAAATTATCAGCGGGATTACTCTGCCCTGAGGGAGACGGTTTTTACAACCTCACGAGCTTTATCTCCGTCCGCCTGCGCGGCCTCCAGCTCCCTCTGCTTCTCCAGCTGCGGGGATGGTGGCTGTGATGTTGGGTGGCTCACAGTGAGATGAAGGCTCATTAAAAAAGATGATTGATTGTGTTTGGTGGCCACAGCGTCTCTGACTCACTGTCAGCCAGCCGGAGCAGAGAGCGCCGTGCTGCACTGAAGAGCAGCTGCAGCATCATTTGGTTTTGGTCATTGCCTGCATGGCCCAGCTGACTGACCTGATGGGATGAGAGCAATTCTTGTCAGATTAATGGAAAATCCCTGTGGTATGTAATTCTGGTGGCTTCATTGTGTGTTTTCTTTTTTTTCTCATTCTTGTCGGAAGAGAAATGTGATGGAATGAATAATAAATGGTTAAAGGCTTGATGACGTACAAAGGGAAAACCCTCAATTCAAGAGAAGTAGATCATATGAATCTCTTAATGTGGTGCTTGTAGATTAGCAAGCAGGGCCGTGCAATGGAGGGTTTAACTCTTTGCTGACCCTGGATCAGCTGATGATGGGCAGTGGCAGGTGGAGCTGGGCAATAACCCATTAGGCCAGGAATATGCTTGCTTCTGAGTCTGTGTACATGTGTTTATCCTCCATTTATTTTGTGTATCAGTTGTGCACGTACACAACTGATACACAACACAACAAATGACCACTGCATGTCCGCACAATGCCACATGGAGGAGAGCGGTGGAGGTAGTGTTGGGGAAAATGATACGGAGGATTGAAATACCATCAACAGCACTGCAGCTCTGGCATTTTTTCTGCTATGAACCCTGCACAAATGTAATGCTTCTCTTCTTTATTGTCCCTGTGTTCATAAAAGCTCTGTCCAGTCTGAATTCTCTGGTGCTAGCGTGCAAAGCACACACCCCGGATAAGAAAGTTGTATAGTATTTCTCCAGAAATATCAGATAGATGTCACTGTGTCTGCAAATGAGTCTACTGGAGATTTAATGTTAAAAAGTTAAGGAATGGGCCATTAAGTCTAGATTTAATGCAACATTTACACTTCCTGGTTTTTATCCCAGCACCAAGATATCTTAATTTCATTGATCTGCTGTTTCTTCACTGTTTTTATCAGCTGTTCATTTCATCATAAGAAACATTATCATCAATTTAAGCTTTACCTTCTGGGATCAATAAAATATTATCCATTTTTATCACATTGTGATATAAAATGTGTTTGACACAACGCGCTGATAAATCTGCAAAGATGCAACTTTCCTTTTTTAGATTTGACCAGCATGTGCCTTTTAAAGTATAATCGGTTATACTGGAATTATCAAACATGCTAAGCAGCAGCAGTCCGGCCACTTCATGTGGTCACACGTGTCCTCTGCCTGCTACATGTGCTGCTTTATGTTCTCCTCCCACCAGCCGTGGATGCAGGTTAGTACGAGTAGGGTGCTTTGTTTGTGTGGTAGAAGTGAACGCTGCCTTTCACAGCGAAGACACAGCGGTCGTAAATCATTGCAGCAGCAATCAGCAAAGTCACAGATGTTGTTGCACCATTCATGTTCCCAGACATACAGTAGTTTTGCTTTTTGCATTTGCTTGGAATATTTGGAGCTCCTGGACTGACATGGGACGGCTATTCCTCTGTAGCGCCTGAACTTTTCCATTAAAGCTTAAGTAATTAGGTTACAATTACTTTTTCCCCTTGTTGCCAGTATGTGAAATATTGAGCAAGTTAATGAAATCCTGATCTTTATTGTCTAATTTTTACCATTAAAATAGCTAAAAAGACAGTTTTTATGACGAGCACTGATACGCCTGTGTTCATTTTTCCCCTCCCTGCAGACATGATACATCTGACTTCCCAGTGTTGCATATATGAAGCTGATATTTTAGTAATTGCCAAACATCGTGTGCTCAGAGGAAAGAGAACTGTTGGTCTTCCTCAGCAGTGCCCACGCCCCACTAAACATCGCCATGGGCCTCTTCATTTGCATTAAGTGCAGTTGTTTAAACAAAGCCCTGTTTGTGTCAAGACCCACGCACACGCTCATGAAAAGTGCTCCCAGTCACTCTTGATTTACTTCAATTGTTTGTGAAGTCTTTGTTCCCAGATTATATTTCTGAGGCCATTGTCTGACTTTTTAGGAACTTACAGTTGTAGAGTTGCTGGGAAATTATCTAGAGACTGGCTTAGAGTGATTTATATCATAAAGCAAATAAAATCTCCCCCAGTCCCTTGTTCTTTTTTATGAACTAATGAGGATAAACTTTCATCTTTAGCAGCCACAAATCAGAGTCTTCTTTCAAAACACAGACAAATCAGACTCAGATGTACTTTATTGATTCCACACTCGGTAACTATAGCATGGCAGCAGCAACGAGAATAAGAATACAGTTTAATAAACTATGTAATGAAATGTGTTATATAGATAAAGTTAACATTTAAGGTGTTTTTTAACTACTTTTTTATTGAGCCACAGACATTTTTCATTAAATTTAGCTGATTGTCTCCATTAGATTGATGTCAAATGTGATGAACTTTGTCTGAATATTGAGGTAAAAGCAGTTCCACTCAGTCAGGCTCTGGACTGGACCAGGCTGAATGGAAAACATGTGAGTGGAGACATAATGGGTCTGAACTGTGAGCCCTTATTCTTCATACCTGCAGCAGACTGGTGGAAAGCAGATGGGTTGATGCAGGAACCTGCAGGAATAATGGCTGCTGTCCAAGAAGCAGAAACCCTCTATCGCACTCAGAGCTCCTCTGGCTCCCACTTTGGCTTTCTGTTCCACTAAAATGCTTTCCAGATTTGCTACACTCCTGTACTGTATAGATTTGATCTTTTTTGTCTTGTGTTTTGTCTTCCAGCTCAGGAATCTGTGTGTGCAAGACAGGAGTGTACGGGCCCAAATGTGACGAGTGCCATCCGGGATACTTCCACTTCAGCAGCACTGGCTGTCGGCCCTGTCAGTGCAACAACCACACCAGCTACTGCCATCCACAGTCGGGTGAGTTGTCAGGAACATTTTGTTAAAAAAACAACATTTTTTCCTTCCTCCAACTGACCCTGCAGCTTAGTTCAGTGACTTTTTAGATCTCCTTTTAAATTCTTATCACTTTGAATCCTACTTTATCAATCATCTTAAATAGTATGACGGCTGTTCTGAGGGAATTGTGATTAATTTTAATGAGTCCATTAAATAATACCTGATTTAAATACATCTTAGAAAACACTAACTCGTTTCAACATGGGGTTATTAAGTCATGGATGTTCTCAGCTGAATTCAGACCACGTCTAGCCCAAGCAGGTTGATCTATATAACATAAATTATTTATTTATTCATTTATTTATCTATTTGTTTATGTCTGATTAAAGCAGTTTTGGGGTGTCGGTAGAGTTAAAACCAAAATAAGAACACTTCCAGTTTGTGTAGCAAAAGAAAAGCAGCTGTATCTGCACTGGTCTCTTTCCCTTCTGAAATTGGACTTTCAGTAAGAAAGCTGAAGCTTAACAGAAAATCTTTGATTAAAAATCTTTGATTGAAAAAAGAAAAAAGAAAAAAAGCTCATTAAGTTCCTCATAAATTGGGTTTAGTTGAAGTTAACACCTGTCTGCAATCTGCTGTGTGCAGAGAAAGGAGGCGACACAAACCTGCCACTTCCTCTAAAGTAAATATTGAAAGTGCAATTACAACAGAAGGCGGTCAGCTGGTTAGAGGAATGATGCAGCAGGAGAGGAGATCGAGACAAAATCACATTTCTAGTGAGTGATTTAAAGTGGACTTACCCTCTTCTGGGTCCTAAAAAGGAGGATTTCTGCTTAACTTCCAGAAACTCTGGAAACCAGCTGCTGGTGAGACTTGTGGTAGAGGGGGACAGTGTGTGGTGTGGGGGTGGCTCTGTGAGAGGCCATATGTCTTTCCATTTTAATGCAGGGGCAGATGGAGCGTTGAAGCCCTCGCCGGGGCTCAGTGGTCACAGTGCTGTGGATTAACATAGCTCAGGTTTGACAGCTCCCTTTAAAGACGGACCCAGGCCTCTTGCCGGGGGCTGCTTACACAAGAACACATTGTGTAAATGCAAATCCTACAGTATCCCCAAAACCGTGCACCTCAACGATAAAACACATCAGGGGTGGGTTACATGCAGAAAGACCTAGGAAGATTGTTTTTTTTTTACTGGTTTGACACAAACTCACATGTTGTTTCACTTGACCACTGTTGGGACTAATCACATTAGCCCCCACCCCAACACTAACACACACCCTCAGCCAACAATTTACAATTTAACCTGCTGCCTTTCAGTGCTTGTGATTGGTCACAGGAAGATAAACCAGGAGCCCGTGGACAGGTTGAGTCACGTCTACATGACCTTTTTCTGTTCTCATAGAGGCACAACAACTCTGAAACAAACAGGACTTAAATACAGGCGGCAATTTAGAGATTAGAGCTTCATAAATATTTACATGGATATCAGGGATGTTTTCCATCTGAGAAGTTTTATAAATGTTGTGCATTATATTTTAGTCGCTGTTTAACTATGCTCTTCATCTGCATTACTTATGTAACTTCTAAGTGGTTTGCAGAGTTTTTAGAGTTTCTCTTTGAGTGGTTTTTCTTATATCGGAAATTATTTTAAAACTCTTGATAAATATCAGTGGGTCTTTGGGAGATCTTTCCACACTCCGGTAGCAGAGAAAACAGCAGAAGCTGCATGAGATTATTTTATATCTGAAGGGATTTAATCAGTAGCACCTGATGTGAAACGTTTTATTCTGATTCATGTTGTCCGGGTTGCAATACTTATAATGCGATTGGTCATTTATGCTCATTTATTTCCCCAAAAATGCAAAACTTTTAAACGCATATGGGATTTTTGAGCATGTAATTGGACCGACAGCAGCAGCCAAAAGGAATCACATTTCCTGCTGCAAGCAGATGAGGAAGTAAAACTGCTTATGATGTGATGTTTGATCTGACCTCCAGGAGTGTGTCTGAGCTGTGAAGGAAACACCCAGGGGTCCAATTGTGAGGAGTGTAAACCTGGTTTCTACCGGAGCCCAGGGGCCGCCCTGACCGAAGCCTGTGCCCCGTGTCCCTGCTCCAACTCCACCTCCACCGGCACCTGTCACACCGGTCAGTTCCTGCTCGCTCTCTCATCCACTGATCGGTTTGTCGGCTTTTTTACGAGATTTTGGACAGGAGGTGTAACAGGTTCCCCGTTTCAGAGTGCTATATTTAGTCTTTTTCCCAATTTTCCAATCAAAAATAGGCTCTTTATTACTTCCACATCCTTGTACTCTGGGCTTTTTTAAAAGGGAAATTGTATGAAATGGAAAGACGCTGACTCATCATGCCGTTAAGTGTTTGTGTGTTTGTCCCTTACTTGAAATGTGGGTGAGGCTGTTTGGAGTATTTATGAAACAACATGTGACTGCTTTACATCACAAGTCTCCTGAAACAACAGTAAGTGATAAGCAGTTGGCAAACACTCACTTTTAGAAATGATGCGTGTTATTTGGGAACTTTAACCATCAGAAATCATGACATTACAACAATATAAACTTAAAATAAAATGTGTAAGAAACACAAATGCTGGTTCTGTTTTGATGTTATCAAACATTACTGATCAACTTCCTGTCTAACAACGTGTTTAAACATGCTCAATGTATTCTATGATCTTTCCTGTCAGGGTGGTTTGTCCTTTTGCCTTTGCTTTTTACTTTCAGTTTTAGGTAACTCATCTTTTAAAACTTTCACAAGACGTCCCGCTACACAAGACTGTTTACATGACAGTTCCTGCAAATGAACCCTGTTTATTCTGCCTCCTCTTAAAAATCATTCACCCATGCTCGCCGCGTATGATCTCGTATAAAAGCGAAAACATGTGAGATTACACCAGAATGTCAGGGTCAAGATCGAGGGCAAGGTCAAAGGGGTGGGACCGGGGGGGGGTACCGGCCACCTCTAAAATCTGACTCCCCCAAATGTGTCGACTGTGCACATTTATGTATCGCTTTCTTTTGTTTATCAGGTCTCCCAGACTCGAAAACTAAATTCTCTGATGCATCAACGTTCACTCAGACAGGCCCCTGTAAACGGTGCTGTGATGAACCTCGTGATGTTGCGGTTAAAAATACATCTGATCCGGAAATACGCAGTGAGACAATAGTAAATATGACGATGCTGTGTTATTTTTTCGTGTTTAGTTTCCCTGCTTTTAAATCTGTTGCTTATTTACTTTCAATTTCCTCCAAATCCTAGTTACTGTGACTTCTGGCAGCTCTCTCTCTCTCTTATGATCTGAGGGTTTATCTACAGTACAAAACAGCACATGGGATCCATACAGTAGAGGTCCATCTGTGCACAAAAACCAAACAGATTTAGGCAGAGAACACAGAAATGTGACCACAGCATTCGGATGGTGAAAGTAAAATCCCACTCTGGAGTATTGTTTAGAAATGAGGATTTTACACAACCTGTGTTGCGATGTCTCATGGTTCACAGTTTATTACAGATTTTTTGTTTCGTTTTCAGCTTTTTGCCAAACAGATGTAAGCCTCTATTACTGTGTGTATATTAGCAATGATTATGAATAAGGGCAGTGTGTCTTTGCTGGCTTCAGATTATTTGCACTATTAACACCTTATTAAAATTAGCTGAGACCGAAGTTGAAAGATTTCTGAAAACAGTTTTTGAGGGCATTTAAAAACAGTTTGTCAGGCCTCTATCATTTCAGCTATGGAAAAAATTCCTAGAGTGTCATGATTTCTGGTGGGAAACTCTCTGCTTATGTTAGGTGTTAATGTCCAAACTTAAGTCAGCCAGATGTTTCCTCATTACCCCAACTTTTGCGAAGCAAAGCAAACCCGAAGCTTGATTCCACTTTTCAAATAAAACTTAATAGACGGACTGAGATAAGGATGGTATATTTTTAGGCCAGTTCGGAGGACCTGTCCTCCTCATAGAATATGGGCTTTTACCAACCTGCAGCTGATGCACGATGGGTAGATTGATAATGTTTGATAATATGTTCTTTATTGATTCCTAATTGGGAAATGAGGCGTTGCAGCAGCTTGTATTAAAGCGAACAATGAAGCATGAGAAGTATACAAATCTCCGACCAAAATGAAACAAAATATGCAAATCCATATAAAACACAAGAACAAGTAAGAATAAGTATAATAAGGGAAGAAATAAAATTATCCACAAAGTATAAAAGTTTAAACTAAACAGCAATGGAGCAGGGGAATTTCCTAAAACAGATGTGTATTACATTAACTTTTAATTTGTGATACTCTTATCGTAGTACTATGGGACTATTTATTGGATGTACGTAATAATATGTTTAAACAAAGCCTTGTTTACTCCAAGTGTATTACTTGGTTGTTGTTTTTGTTAATAATGTTACCATGGTGTTATCGTATCTGTGAAGACATTAGTATTTTAAATCACATCGTATTGCATCGTATCACATTGCGTTGTGTATTGCATCATATTGTGTTACATCACATTATATCTAATCCTGCTGTTTCATATCGCAACACATCATAACATTTTGTATCGCATCACACTGTATTGCATCGTATCCTGTCTTTTTGCATTGTATCGTATCACAATGTATCGCACATTGTATTGCATTGTATTACATTGTATCAGATTGCATCACATCACATTGTAGCACATCATATCATATTGTATCACATCATATTTTATCATATGCCGTTATATCGTATCCTTTCGTATTGTGGCGTATCATATCGCAGTGTTATCACAGTGTGTTGTGATGTATCACATCGTGTTTTATAGCGTCGCATTGTGAAAGAGGAGCATCTAGCTTCGGAGTCACCACCAGCCTGTTCACACACACTGACGTGAAAATGAGTTTCATTATTGAACTGAGGTCTTTCCTATAAATTTGGCAAAGGTTTGAGAAAATATCCAATATTTATTTCCTGATATGATTGGCCCAATATCAGAGCACCATTAAACAGATTTCCTCTGAGGATAATCGTTTCATTACCTCCATTTTCTCCACAATCCATTTTTAACATTTAATTAACACATATTACTGATTAGTTGCTCTAACATTTGTCAATTAAAAAAACATTTTTTTTGCTGTAACAAAGGGCCTTTTATGATCCAGTCCTGTGAAACTAAATCTTTTATGATCTGTTTCTAGACAATCTGGGATTAATCCTGACCCTCCATATGACCTCACTTCTTTCACCTCCAGGCTGCTGCCGCCCCACTTACACGATACAGCCAAAGGTCTCTGCTGGGCTGAGATCTGGGTTGAGCTGCATCACTATGGTGTTCCTTCATCACCTCCGTTCTGCCTGATGCTTCATCACAGAGCAACTTAACGATGTGAATGGCAGCATCTGGTCCCTGACATAGAACTGAAAGTACAGTCAATGTTAAAAGTTCCCAACTCAGTGCCACCACCCTGTTAAACAATGTGACAGATTCTGAATTCATGTTCCTGCCTGCCTTTTCCGCCTTATAACGGACAGTTAGATTCATTGGAAGAGGCAGTGTTTTTCAGGTTTTATCTGCCAATCTTTTTGAGAAAACTACTACCAGCTGCATTAACACCCATCTGGATGAATGACAGAATAAAGTTTAAATCAGTCTTTAACACTCACACCATGGAGTGTTTATAATTAATGTAATGGTTTTAATTAAGAGTGTTTTTTTGTTCATGACCAAGTTCTAACCATCGATGAATTCAGATTAGTTTTTCTTTCCATTATTGAAGAAGTCTGAGCAAAACAACAGAAACACGATGTCTTGAACACTTAATCTGCTGAAAGAGGGTTTAAGTTCAGTAGCAAGTTGTAATTTCTCAGAAAAGTTCAAACATATGGCTCAAACAGATAAATATGTCATGTTCAAGGTCTGAAGATAAATTATTTCCAAACCATAAATATAACAAAACACAAGTAGGGGAGAACGGGGTTGGTTGCACACTTTTGACTTAAACTTGATTTCGAAAAAACGGTAATACCCTCTAGACTTATTTCCTATGTGTAATGAAAGTCTATAGTTTCAGGTCAGAATAGATTGACATTTCACTCCTCAAGATAAATCTGTTTTAAAGATATTGAGCATACAATGCAACTTTTGCATTTGTGACAACCATCCCGATTGTGGGGTTGGTTGTCACATACTATGGGGTTGGATGTTTTAATGAAATCTTTTAATTTTTAACATTCAATGTCATATTGCAGTACAATATTTGAGGCTGCAATCTCATCTATATATGGACTAGCAAGTGTCCAACCTAAACTTACAAAATGGAATTAAAATTGCATTAGAAAAAACAATGGGGTTGGTTGTCACACATGTATTGCCACCCATGTGACAACCAACCCCAAAGAGAATGTGACAACCATCCCCAATGGTGCTTTTTTGTTAGCAGTTAAGCTAGCAAGCACATGGTATACACTA
>JAVQJG010125419.1:0-12358 GCA_036024015.1 Craterocephalus amniculus | reverse complement strand
AAATGGATTGTAGAATTTTAAACATAATGATAAAAGCCAAAACCTGGTCAAGTTTCATACAATTATCATTTAAATTGTAAAAGATATTTCACTAAATATTCAGAAGAGTACCTGTTTGGCACCAAAGGTGCCCTGTGGGTTAAACACAATTTTTTCTTCTTGTTTTAGTGATTTTATTTAGGCTTTACACGATCCGGACTTCAGAGGCTGATCACCAATCGGAAAGCTTAAAAAAACGATCACCGATCCGATCACATGAGGAATCTTTATATCCCATTTTTATACAATTTAAGGAGTATCTAAAACACTTAACTTCTTGTCCATAGGCTACTTTAATGCAATTAAATTACTTTTCAAGTACACTGTAAAACAGGGCAGTGATCATTCTCATAACATTCATATAACTCATCCATTTTTCATTCTATTTCTGTACCGCTTGTCTAATAACTATGAAATTATTTAGTCACAGTTGTGAGACGTCTCTATTTTCTTTGTTAAAAGAAAAAGTGTAATCTGTCGATGAAGGCTTTTGGGCCAATCAAAAAAACTAAAAAAAATATGAAATATCGTCAGATCCAATCAAGCCGATCCGATCGGTGGAAAACCTAATTTTATTCTGTATTCTGCAAACTATGAAACCATGAAATATTTGTTGTTGCAGATATGGAGGAAACCTCAAGCCTCTATTCCTCCATCAGTGATGAATATGATGATGATAATTGGGAGCAGCAGTTGGTGGAGCCGATCATCCGCTCAATACAGAGACAAGAAGACCGGAAAGACCCGGATTTTTCTTTACCATCAAGGTTCCCAGATTCTTTCATAAAGACCAGAACAGGGGGGGGCGGGTCGTAAGTAATATCAGGGAGGAATATCAATATAGTTTCTGAAAAAGCCAAAAAGTATTTTTCTCTAAATATTTCTACAATTACCATGGGGGGGGGTCATCTACCTGATTCTCAGGCAGTAATATCAGTGCAGAAAAAACAACCAGGTTTCTGAAAAAAGAAATAAGTACTTATCTCTTCATGTTTGTACAATTGCCTGTAAAATGAATAAATATTTTTTTAAAAGAAAAAAACATCCAAATTACAAGTGTTGTAAGAAATTGTCAATTTACCAAAGTATTGATATGTCATGGGACAAAATAGTATCAATATTCAAAATCATTATCAAGTTCTTCTTAATGAAAATTTTTTTTAAATTTCAGATTTTTTTTCAAAGATCACATTATTCTTTATCTACAACAATGCTCAGTGGTGTTATATATATTTTTAATCTAAAGCACAATATATATTATTTAATGTAATGTAATTTAAAAAAGTTACAAAACATTTTTGAAAATGTATTTTTTCTAAAAGCAACAATGCTATGAATGCAAACATGAACAATGGTGCTTTAAGTTTGTGTTGCATCTTGTAAACTTGATTATTTGTTAGTTTACTCAGAAAATCTTGAGCCTTTTAATTTTACATTTATGTAGATGTAAAACATAAGAGGATAACAGTAAAATTTGTAGTTTTTTATTTTGCACCAAGAATGCTTTATTTTGATGAATACTTTGAAATCAAAAATGAAATTAATCTGTATGACCATTGTTCATATATTTGTCATATATCCATCTCCATAAGTGTTATAATGGACTAAGTGGTGGTATGTTTGATGCTACTGGGATACTTTGGACCTTTTACTGATGAGGCTGATTTTAATTTGTTCATTCACCTAGTTTAAAAAGAGCAATAAGGGAAATGTCGATCCTCTGCTCTCATTAAGTGAGTTAATGTCAAACATATTACAGGTTTGAGGTTTTACTATGTTGTGACAGTGTTTTTATGATTAAATTCTGGTAAAAAGAAAAAAGAAAGAAAATCACACTATATCATATTACCTATAGTATTTCCTTAATGGGGAAATATCACCTAAACTGGTCTGAATGCTTCTGCCCAATCAAAGCTCTACTTCGTCCTGCAGATCGGTTTCAGGTGCGACTCCGTCTGACAGGAGGAGGCCTGGCAGACCTCGGATCAGCGACTCGGACACCCACATCAACATCCGGGTCCGGTTTCTTGAGGACTCTGAGACTAAGACGCTCTCAAACTTCAGTCAGTAACCTCGTCAGGCTCCATCATACATCACATCCACCACCTGGTGACATCTGACATAATATAATAGTAATCTTCAGAGATTTCGTTCTCCAGTTTTTCAGAAGACTCCGGTGCAGGACCTGAGGTGTCCTCGTGATCTACAGGAGGCCGAGTTCCTGAACCTGCTGAAGTCCGTCTTCCCTCAGCTGGCGGCTGAGGAGAAAACCATCGGCATGTTCAGAACTGATCGGAGCAGGAGACTGCAGAGGATCAGGGTGAAGACCATGACGCCCAAGGAGATCTACAGGAGCTTCCAGCCTACCAAGAGACAGATGATTGCCCTCTACTTCAAACTGCTGGTAGATACTCAACATTAGAGAAAAAAGTTATTTCATTCAGCAATTAAAACATCTCTGAGCTCCAGGGAAGAACCAGTGTCACTTCAACACATCATTTATTTCAGTTTCTATAGTTTAATCTGTGAAAACCAGCAAAGATCATCCACCCATCCATCCATCCTTCTTCTGCTTATTTGGGGTCGGGTTGTGGGGGAAGAAGCCTGAGCAGTGATCTGGAGGTGATGATTCTTATTTCGACCACTTGATACTTGGTTGTGAATCGCTCCAGTGAGAGCTGGAGAGCACGGCCGGATGGATCCAACCACAAAGCAGAGACCTGATCCTGATCCACCAAACCGGATCTCCTCAACACTTCGGCTGCACCCAGACATTCTGTTCATAACGTTTATGGACAGAATGTCAAGGTGCAGCCAGATGGTGGACCAGAACTTCCTCAAAGCTGTCCAGAAGTTGTTCTCCATGGCCATGGCAAACTCCTCCCTTGTCAGAGTTTTGTCTCAGTGACCACCAAAGCCTCACTCAGCTTAACCTGCTGATACCTGTCAGCAGATTCCAGTGTCCCACAGGGCAGAAAGGCCCGATAGGACTCGTCCTTCAGCTTGACACCATCCCTCAGTGCCGGTGTCCACCAACAAAGGTACAGAGCACAGCCTGTCAATGTCTACCATCTTACTTGGGACATAGTTGAAGCTCCTTTTAATTGGGGACTCCCAGCAGACCATGACAACTCGTTTGGGCATTCCAAAACCAGACCGGTACCCTCCCCCACCATTTGAGCCAACTCACCATGAGTTGGCAATCAACTGAAAGCTCTACAGCTTTAAACCCGAGTGTCCAGGACATGCGGCCGCAAATCCAATGTTACAACTACAAAATAGATCATTGAACTGCGGCCTAGAGTGTCCTGGTGCAGGTGCCTTCGTAACCTTCCCTATGGCCCTGTCCCAATACACCCCCTAGCCCCCTAAGCCCTACCCCTAAATTTCGCACAGAATCGGGATATTAATCACTCGCTGGTCACTCCTTCATTCAAGTTGTAAGCGGCTACTAGCTAATTCGCTAACGTTCGGAACAAACATAGCTAACGGTTACTAGCAGGTATGCTAGCTAGTTCGCTAACGTTCGGAACAAACATAAATAGCGTTACTCGTAGCAATATTGACTTGTCGCTGTTATTCAGCTTTTTTATGGATGTGAAATACCGGCTGCATTAGCAGGAAATATGAGTTAGGGCTACTAAATTTCAAGTGGGGGACCTCGTGGGGGTGCCCAACTGGCCCTCCGAGTTAGGGGCCCCTGGGACCGGATTATGACATTGGGGTGCTCCGTGTGACCCCACCAGGGGCTTAAAGTCCCCGACAACGTGGCTGCTAGGATCCTCAGAACACAAAAGCACTTCCACCACTGTAAGGAAACGAACAGACAGAAGGACAGACAAGAGGTTCAGAGATTATCGCTGGACCTCACTGCACCAGAACCAGGACCTCAGAGGTCCATCTGAACGTTCAGATGTTCAACCTATTGTTGGTCTAATCAAAAATGGTCTCCAAGTAAAGGTGGCTACTAAGAAGCCGGAAAAGGCTGTGATATATCACATGACCCAAGAACTGGACTGAAGAGCCGTGTAAACAGGTGTGATGGCGGGACTGATCCTCCCCAGAACCTGTAACTCAGGGGGTCCAACGGAGAGATGGATCCTCCCCAAACTAAATATTGATCTCAACAACCAGAAATTATAAGCTGAAGAAATGACAAAGTTTGTCAGACAGTTCAATCTACATTCTGTATTTAATGATCTAAACTGATTATAACCTGAGATGAAACTTTTGCAGACACCGGAGGATGAAGAACAGCTTGAAGAGGAGGAAGATCCTCAGATGTCACTGTCACACGATGAACCTCCGTCTGCTGACCCTGAGGTGATGAAGGGTGTTGAAACTGAATCTCATCAAAGGTAATAATAATAAACAAATATCAGAGTTTTATCATGAGTTCTTGATTTAATATTGGATAATTATCCTTTTCCTCCTCTGAAGCCCTGTTTATCTAGAAGATGGTCATCATGGTAACTCGGCATCATACGTCCCGGAGCAAGAAGCAGAGGATGCAGACAAAGATGCCGAGCTCTCCGGCAACGATGGAGACGAAGCCGGAACGCTGGATGACGGTGATGATTGGGAACCATGTCCCGAGCAGAAGCCAAGAAAAATGAAAAAGAAGCTTCCCAGAACCCATGTGAGGAAGACGGAGACGAAGATGGGGAAAAAAGACTGTCAAGTGTGTGGAGTTTCTTACCAACTCCTGGGCGCCTTGAAAAGACACGTGTGGACTCACATGGACGAGCCGGGGGGAGTCTGTGGGATCTGCGGAGACCGTTTTGAGTCTGTGGAGGCATTAAAGGGACATTTAATAAGTCACCATGAATGTCACGCCTGTGCTTACTGCGGGAAGGGCTTTGCCTCTGCCTTGGGTCTGAACTCTCACACCCCTATACACACGGGAGAAGGTTTGTTCACATGCAACGTTTGCAGCAAGAGCTTCACCACCTCGTCTCGCCTCCGCACACACAGCATGATCCACCTAGAAGAGAAACCACAGAAGTGTGAGATCTGCGAAAAGTCCTTCGGCACGGAGATTCGGCTGAAGGTGCACCGGAGGGTGCACACGATCAGAGAGGAATATCATTGCAAAGTCTGCGGCAAGACCTTCAACAATCGCCGGTCCGTGGCCCTCCACAAGATGATCCACACAGGGGAACGGCACCACGTCTGCGAGATCTGCGGGAAAAGCTTCAGGCTTCTCAAAACGATGAAGAACCACATGAAGACGCACACAGTCCGGGATCGGCCTTTCCTCTGCCACATCTGCTCCAAAAGCTTCTACTCCAATCAGCTTCTGATGAAACATATGTTGATCCACACCGGCGAAACACCGTTTCTATGCACCGTGTGCGGCAAATCCTACAACACAGCATCCACCCTGCATCGTCACAGGCGCATACACACCGGCGAAAGGCCGCACAAATGCTCAGAATGCGGCCGCTTGTTTAAAATGATTGCAGCCCTAAAGCAACACATGAAGATCCATCTGGGCATCAAAGATTTCATCTGCGGGGTTTGTGGGAAAGGATGTGGCCGTCGGGAGTACCTGAAGGTCCACATGAGGACCCATAATGGAGAGAGACCCTACAAGTGCACCATCTGCGACAAAGGGTTTACCCAGAGCCACTGTCTGAAAACGCACATGAAGAGTCACAAGGCTGAGGAAAAACCCGTCCTCACTCCGTCCACATCCTGAAAACCTGGGACTGATGTCACCTGTCCTACTGCTACCTTTTTGTTCTTTTACTTAATCAAGTTTCTGAGACAGCATTCGCTTACACTCTGCCCACTGTTGTGAAAAAAAGAAAAGAGATCCCTGGATGTGTTGATAAAAGATTAACAAGGTTTGCTTGTTACGTCCCAGGCTGTGGCCTGGAGGGATTCGGCTTCTGTCAAGACCAACCACCACATAATCAACTACTCAACAACCTGCACCTGTCTGCAATTTCATGCCATCTACCCAAACATCCTCTGATTGGACCACAGTTCCTCTTTCCACCACTGGTTGGCTGCTGATCCATCATTCATCCACTCATCACCGTCACCCACACCCATATAACTCTGGACATTTCATCATTTGAGGAGCCCAGAGCAGGCTGCCCAGGCAGTGGTTCCTCCCGGTCAGCTTCTGCTGACCTCCTGCTCTCGTTTGTGTTCCTTGTTGGTTTAGTTTAGTTTAGTCTTGTCATCACTTGTTTATTCATACTTTAATTCTGGTGTTTATTGTTTTGCCTTGCTTTCTTTTGTTAGTGATTTGTGTTTGAGGCCGTGGTCTGTGTTTCATTGTAAATAAATAGCGTGATTGTACATACTTTCCTTTTTCTTTCTCTTATGTTCACGACCCCTAGCCCGTTGTCTAGTCTACCACCAGAAGAGGGCAAAATGTTGCTGGACTTTTTTAGCTTAGTTCTACCTCATGGAAACTTTATAACTACTGATGTTTAAAAAAAGACAAGCAGTAAAACTACAACACATTCTTTAGGTTAAGTGGACAATATAAATTCTCCCCAGGAGTGATTGGTTGCCTCTCACCTGATGAGTGACCTGCAACACTGATTGAATTAAGTTGTACAGAAAATTAATGAATAAATGCATTGTTTACTGTATATGGTCCACCTGTGCTTTTTTTTTGTAAATTATTATCTAAAACCGCAGCCAGAAGCCGAGGTCTTTTAATCCCAGTAACTATGGCAACATGATGTCTCCAGGACAACCTTAGTTGGGTCCTCCTGGGTCACAGAAAACTCAAACATCACAGAATTTATTTGGAGAAATTACAAATGAAAGGACAAGGGTTAACCGTCAGGGCAGGAGACCCTTCGGTGCACTGGACCGCACCCACATTTTATTTAACGTTTAATTTGCCAGGAATAACATTACAAATGCATTCTTATGTGCAATGTAGGCCTGGCAAGAGCCAGACAGCTCAAAAAACATGGTAAATAATGCAAATAAATACCATCACACCAAAGCAAAAAGGAACCGGAAGTCCTTTCTCAGCATCCATTTTCACCTGATCACCATTTGTATCAATGATGCCGGGTCATCTCTGCTAATAACCACTGTTCATGTTGCTATGCTACATTTTAGCATCTGGATATGCTACATGTTAGCATGTGAATATGGTACATGCATGTTGCTACGTCACGTTAGCTTGTAATTGGTGCTAGGGCTGAAAGATATATCGTTATCGTATCTATATCGAGATATGAACATTCAAGATATTAACCCTTTCATGCAGGCATTATTAAACAGTGCCACATATTTTATGTAAACAGTAATTTACTTAGAGACATATTCAGTGATGCTTTTTATTTTTTACTCATATTTTACTTTTTATTTGTTTACTGTATTTTGATATTTCATTTAAAATGACTAATTAAATATGCCATTCATACTTATATTATATAGATATTCTGTAAATATTTGGCTGTATTGTTTTTCTTTTCCTGTTTATCACAAAAGAAAGTTTTGTTATTACAATTTATGAATGTAAATATATGAATATTTATTCTACACAAAGTAAAAGTGTATTGCAGGACTCACTAATGTCACCTGAAGTGTTAAACTTACAAATTTTCCATCCCCACCCATGAATATACTAGAAAACAGCTGTCAAATAGGTGTCCACTGGACGCTATGCATGAAAGGGTTAATATCTAAAAGCATCAATATAAATGATATAGATTTTCCCCGCCCTCATCCTGCGTGTACAGTTCTGGAAGTTTGTACTTTTCTGAAAAATACTGGTTTTCACCAAACCCATAGTTATATCGTATCGTATTGATATTGAGATATCTGACATGAACATCGCGATATGAAATTTTGTCCATATCGTTCAACCATTATTGATGCATTCCAGTTGTTTCGGGATTCCTAGCGGACAACAATGAGTTACGTCGTCGTTGGAATTCTACGTTACAACAACATTCCAACAACATTCTACGTTGTTGGAATTCTAGCTGCACCAACTCAGAAAAAATAAATATTTCCAAAACGACTCTTTTCTGAGTGTCTACAGCTGCTGATAAAACTAGTAAATCAGAGACAAACTGTAAAAACATGCGATATGAAAACGCTGGTGTTAATACTGGAGACCTAACGGCCATAAAATGTATTATAAATCATTTTAATAATGGTACAGGGCGCAGCTTTCTTTAAATCTGGTATCTCAGGGAATTACAAGGTTTCAGCTCGGATTCCGAGATCGCCTTATCACTTCCAGACTCATTATTTTGGAATTCCGAGTTTCTACAACAACTACAACGCACGGTAAGCTACACGTTAACAGTTTGCTATGCCACATGTTAGCTTGTTAGCATTTTGCTAAGCTTCATTTTTATAATGTTGCAGTACTACATATTAGCCTGTTGCTATCATACAAGTTAGTATGTTGCTAGGCGACATTCTATATTGCCACATATTATGTATTATTATTATATTATTGTAGTATATTATATTAATATTGTATTATATTATTATATTATTACATGTTATCATGTTGCTATGCTACGAGGGCTTCCTTCCTGTACTATACGAGTTAGTATGTTGTTATGCTACATGTTAACATTGCTGCTTCCTGGTGTCTGCCAACATCTGCAGATCTGTTTCTTGCAATGAAAAGTTTATTTTTTATTATTCTTATAAATTTTTATATTTCTAACTAATCTAACAAGCAGCTCTTCTGTGTTGTGGCAGGCAATTTCACTTTGCTAAGAGGATTTTTAAACGTATACAGCTTTTTTATTTTTATTTTTGTTTGTTCATCACTAAATTTACACAATGTTGCTGGACTTAAACGGAGCAGAAAGAGGATTATCTCACGTTTCCTGAAGGAAGGCAAAGCCGACAATCATTAGGAGCACCATGAAGCCATTAAAGGACGCACATATGATGAGAACATCCAATAACATTGGCGTCTCAATCATTTCTCGGTCCATTCTTGTCTTGCTGGATTCTGTTTGTGTGGTTGGGGCGAGGACCTCTGCTGCTCACGGCAGCGCCAGCATGTCGTGTTCGGCCAGGATTCGTTGAGTCCGTTGGTGCACCAGCATGAGGGCGTGGATGATGACGCGTAGGACCGGCGCGGCCTCCTCTTGCTTCTGGACACACACCAGCTGCAGGAAGTACTTCCTCTCCGGGAGGGCCAGGAAGACGAACTCAGCGGCCTGACGGAGGAACCAGGGGTGGTGTGGGGCCAGCGCCACCTGGTAGGCGTCCCTTAGCAAAGAGAATAGAAGATAAACTGAAAGTCTTCTTTGGTTTGCAGCTGAAAGCAGAACAGGTGTTACCGGCTGAGCTCTCCGGGGGTTTTGTAGTTTCCCTCAGCGTCCGGTCCCTCTGACAAACCCTCCAACATCAGCTTCAGCCACAGCAACGACCGATGCAGCCGCAGCAGCGTCCTGCACCCAGAATCTGTACGATGGACGAAGTTGACCAGGCCCGCTTTTAGCTCTGCCAACACCATGGATCTGACAGATCGATACACCTCAAGAGGGAAGATGTTAGAATAAATGAGCTTTTATTTAGTCCTAGCATATTTTATTCAGTGTTAATGTCGCACCCCTGTTTGTAGTCCAGCAGAGTCGGCTGGTTTCCCAAAAGCCTCCAAACTGTGTTTGAGTGATAGCTCTCGAATTAAGGTGATCTTTTCCCGCACTTTCTGAGAGAAGAAACCGACCATCGTCCCAAGAGACTCCATGAAACTGAAGAGCCAAAAAGTTTTAATTGGTTTTACTCAATTTTAACGGTTTAAACTGGGGTCTAGAAGTTAATACAGGATGTAAGTAAAACTCCTTGAAGATAAAATTACTAAAATTACTAAATTCACTGTGAGAAATTGCTGGAAGGGGGTTAGAAAATGATGATCCTAAGGCTAACTTAACCCCAGCACCCAAAAAAACCCTGCAAAGTTGTATGTGTACTTGAGGAGCTGATCCCAGCTCTGAAGGTAGGACTCCAGCAGGATGTCGTCCTCATCATCAGCCAGGCTGGACAGGAGGTGATGAAGAAGTTGTCGGGCCTGAAAAGACTGGCCTGGACACTCTTTAATGAGAGGAGGGGTTACATCAAGTCCCGCCCACTCCTCAGGGGCTAAAAGAGGAGAAGACTGACAGACAAAGTAGTCCCAGATATTAGGCAAGGCAAGTTTATTTATATAGCGCTTTTCAGGTCCAGGACAATTCAAAGTGCTTTACATACAATATAAGAATTACAATAAGATGAACACAAAATTAACAAAAACGGCGATTAAGTCTAAAGTCAAATGCACATAATGATCTAATGTTCCACTTGTTTGCAGCATAATAATAGCTAAAAACTGCTTCTCTAAACATATCAAAAACGGTGATTAGGTATCATTTAAACACAAAATAAATCTAAAACGGTGAAGGTCAGTATTCACTCACTGACTTGATCAGATACACCTGTGCTAGTAAAGCAATGCATGCTGGGAAACACAGAAATACATTTAACCCTCGCCACACACGTTTTTATCCTTCTCATCTTTTTCAGACTTTACTACAACGAGCCCGAAGTACATTTCAGATAGCAGGGGCGGAGCCAAGTGGTGCCGTAGCCCCACTCACCTGGCCACCACCATCGTAGAGTTTATTTGTGTTTCCATGGCATATTTATCAGTAATTCAAGGCCATATTTCTCAAATTTTAACAAATTACATTTGAAATTTACCAATATTTCCACTGAGTAGTGTTTTGCGTTTAAGTTGCAATTCTGAGAAACTGTTGCCCTGCGTCTGACAAACCTCCTCATGAGGGCGTAAATATCATTTAGTGTTAATTGAGGTTTTCACTTCATTTCTTAATTTAGGTGTTTCCATAGATTTTTTATGGGATATTTGGGTTTTGAGTGAAATGGAAACTAAACTATTATGACAAACTAGGTTCTACATGTATAGATCCATGTATGGGTAAATAAATATGTGTTAGACGTACGGTTTGGCTGTAGAAAGTCAAACATGGCTGCCAGGGAGAGCCACAGTCTGGTCCTCCACTGTGAGCTGAAAAACAAATAAAACCAATAAGTAATAATTCACTTTTATTTACAAGTTTCAAATGATTTCCTAAACAAATGAATTCATCCCATCATACCAGGGTATTTCACCCTAACCAACCCTAAAACTAAGTTGATACATTTTTTATATCTACTTTTAAAATTGCCTCAAAATGTTTACAACCAGAAGTTTCCACAAAATCAGCCAATCCCAACATGGCATTCCCTCAGTAGGTGGGGCTTAAAGGAAGGAAGTTTTCTTTATTTCACTGAACAAACATGAGGCGATCTTTACACGCTTTTACATCATAAATAGTTTGCCTCCATGAAGGTGGAGCCAAGATAGCCGACCGGTTTGAATGACGGAGGAACTCACGGAGCCAGAAGGAGCTGATGAAGAGGAGCAGAGTCAACGTGATCGACAGCAGCAGGAAACGAAGCAGCAGTGTCTGCCGGAGGAAAACCATGACAACAACACAAATACCTTCTCTATGGGTCCTCTGTCAAGTTAAAACACACACATTGTTTACAAGCTCGTTCCTGGAGCCCACACACCTCAGCACAACCTTCGAACTTGACCTTTGTCCTCTCAGCCTGTTTTATCTCGGGTAAACACGCCGGCGTCATCCTGAGTGGAATGTGCCACTACACCGCTGTTTTCCAGCTGAGGCAGGTTTATCAATATATTTGAGTTGATTTCTGAAGAGCCGCTGAAACTTGGTCAGATCGCAGCGCACAAACACCGTTTCCATCGGTGGAGTCTGGTTTCTGATTGGACGGCTGGAGGTTTGTTCTGGTTCAGTATGCGGAGCTGGAGGGCCACCGGGGCAACTTTGTTCATCCAGAAAACGTCTCTGATTTCCGATCAAACGTACTTTACCATACGTTTTTGTTTCTTTACTGCCCAACACATTAAAACTTCAACAAGGTGTCACAGGATGTTAGAAACAGACGTTGAGGCTCCTGTTGACTCATTACCTATATGAGTCAAGTTTTTTTTTTTATCTTAATGAAAATCAGACAAAAACTATAATTCTGATGTATTTTATTCATGCAAATGAAAATTTAGTGTATTTAAGCTTTGGAAGACTAATTCTCTTTTTTTTTCCTCAACTTTTTACCCCACCCTTACAGTGGAATAATTCTTAGTTCTTCCTAAACCAGGAGTCCCACTATATCTTAGTTCAGGTTGCACATTCAGCTCAGTCTGGTCTTCAATGGGTCTAACCAGTTAATAACCTATAAAACTGATTTAGTACTAGTGTTATTAAGATGTTTATGAGCTATCATTTTAAAAAAACAT
>JAVQJG010125418.1:0-19967 GCA_036024015.1 Craterocephalus amniculus | reverse complement strand
GGGTTCTCACCGGGTACTCCGCCTTCCTCCCACTGTCCAAAGACATGCATGTTAGGTTGATTGGGCACTCTAAATTCTCCCTAGGAGTGAGTGTGTGTGAGTGGTTGTCTGTCTCTCCGTGTTGGCCCTGCGGCGGACTGGCGACCTGTCCAGGGTGTACCCCGCCTCTCGCCCCTTGACAGCTGGGATAGGCTCCAGCACACCCGCGACCCACTTGGATTAAGCGGTTCAGAAAATGGATGGATGGATGGATATCTGACATTATGCTTTATTTGCACTGATGTTTGTTAACCTGCACTGTCCCAAACAAATACAATTTTAAAAAGGATAATAATACCATAATAAGAAAAAAAAAGATTGTCGTAAAACCCTGAGACAATCGTTTTGACGGTGCCAGCATGTTGGATGAAGGGTTACACTTTGGTGCTAATTGAAGATGATGAAGATGGAATGAAAATGAGAAAATATTGCTTTCATGGTTTGAGGGGAAAAAGTCTGCAGCATTCAAGTGGATCTTATGTAGATGTCATCCCAAAGATTCAAGCTCCCTAATGGTCAACCAGCCAGTAAAGTCATAAAAAAACCCAAAAAACCAAGTGACTGGTAGCCACCTCCCCCAAATCCTCCCAATATGCTCAACTCAAATCTGACATTTACAGTAAGAGAGCGGAATTCCTTAAACAATATTTGAGACCGTTTGGTTTTTGCTACAGCAAAACGGATGTTAGGCTCCTCAGTTACTGAAACAAAAACAAGTGTTTGTATTGCTCACTGCATATATTGAAAAGGTCAAACATGTTATTTAATCATTTAGAATTTTGATTTGTTACAATTACTCTAAAACTGAGAGAAAACAAGTTGGGAAAATTTACTTTTGACGCTTCTGAGCCAATTAATTCTGCACACCAAGAGTGGGTTTTTGCAAGATCTGAAAAAGGGGGAAAACAAATTTCCTTTCAATTAATGAGGTCTGAGATTCCAAAACTACTTGGATTAATAGATCATTAGGTCTGTTCATTAAAAAAATAATCATGAGGAAAACTTTGTCACATGGTAACACTGCCACTGACAAAAGTATACATAGGCCTACAGTAGCTGTACCAGGATATGATTTCAATGGAGAGCTCAAATACTATGCAACAAATCTCACAAGTCTCACCTACCACTATTTTCACCAAAATGATTAAAAAGATTACAAATCACATATTTAGGATCATGACGATGTTGAAAAACTGGAGAATAAAATGGGATAAGTGTCTCCCCAACAACCAGCTTCACCAGTCTTTACTAGCAACTACATGGGGATCTACAAGGAAGACTCTACTAAAACAATTTCAAACTAGGTTTAATCCCAAGCAAAGCCTTGCTCAGCCTGCCAAGTCTCATGACATTTAACCCTGTATTGTGCGCAGAAGCTATGTACAGAACTTTCTTTCTAAGTCAAAGTAAAACACAGACCAGCCTCCAACTTCCCTCCAAGTCATTAGTCTGAAAAAGTCAGGAAAAGAGGCGACAGTGATATGAAGCACTAATGTGTTCATCAATCCACAAGTTCCTTTCTGAGGATGAAAACACTGGATAAAATATCAGAGAGAGATTAAAGTAGTTCCCGCAGACATTACCTTCCTGTGTATCATCGTATACACATCTTAAAGTTCTTTTGTGATTGCCATTGTTTGTTTTTGGAGTGAAATCTACATTTAAAAGTGTAATTATTCTAAGCATAGCATGCATAACCGGTGGCTGACAGGACTAATCCTACGAGCTAAGGCGGCCTAGATCTACACTCCGTACAAAGAGAAAATTAATTACATTCATCTCAAAAATTACATTCGACTAATGCAAAGCACACAGTAGTATTTATCCGGTTATTCCAGTAGCAAATAAAAAGTTTTGAAACAGCGTCACTGAAAACTAGTTGGATGGCTTCTTACCGATTGTGGAAATGTGTGAAGAAGAAAATTCATTTTCCGTGAACCTGCGCAACATGCAAGTTTTTCCAACCCCGGAGTCTCCGAGAATGAGCAGCCTGAACAGGACGTCGTACTGTTTAGCCATGACCTCCAAACACTAAAAATGAAAAAGTATCATGACTTTTTCTTGCACCTTCTGGCTGCTGGTGCTCTATGGCTGTTGTGGTGCTGCTTTTAAAGCTCCTCGGAAACTATCCCGGTTATTCGGAAATCAAAGTTTTACCCCAGTCCATTACGCTACGTTCCGTAAATTTGAGCAAGTTAATCAAAACCTTTTCTTATTAAATCAACTTTCATTTACTTAAAAACGATCTGCTAAATATGAAAAACAACATCCAAATCCAAATAGGTCATTTTAGCTGTAGTGCATAATCACTTGCGTCGATATAGCTGGAATTTCGTACGACCTAAAACGTAGCACCCAAACGGCATCTTTCAGCTGACTTCTTCCTGCAACAGGAGTGAAGGAAATGTGTAGCCTAATTTTGACTTCAGCATGTAAACATTGTATGATGGAATGGTATAGTCAAATGTATCTATGACCTGATGTTAAATCAAACAATTTCATATAAACCATATTTATATTTCACACGAATATTCTTAATGCATAACCTTAGATATTAAATACTGTTTTATTACTAAGTCCAACTCTAGTTTAGTATTATGGGAAGTCTAAAACACAAAGGACATTCAGAGATTTTATTAAAAAGACGCTGAGCCACAAATATATCCAAAAAGGATAAAATATTTTATTTAGTCTTATAATAAAGGTATGCCTTAACTTGCAAGACAACCATTGGCAGTATGTACAACATACCTGTAATTTCCATGGAATGGAACAAACAAATATTGATTACATACACACTAATTTAATTCAGCAAAAAAAGAAAACAAAAAAAGAAAGAAAAAAGGATAAACGTTCCCAGCACAGGCAAATATATCAAGGGAAGGCTTTTCTTTGCAAAACTGACACCATTTAAGAGTATACAGTGTTTTATACTACACACTGAAATGGACTTCCATTAAGAATAAGAAAAGTCACTGCCCTTTAACTGCTTTGTGTAACATTCAGTATCAATTAGGGGATTCTTTTTTTAATACCCACATTTTATGTACTAAGAAGAAACAGGAAAATAAATACTCCAACTTGTGAAAATCCTCTAAAACAGGAGGCTGACCCGCTCTCAGGCCAAGCATAATGGAGATCACATACGAATATACTATACAAGGGTAAGAAATTAATTTTGGTGCTTCACTATAAATAGAGGAATCAATCTGATTACACAAACATTTCAAAGACAAAAACGTCAGCCATCTACACTGAATGAGGAGGATTGCATCTTGCATACCATACATATTTTCCAAAAGCAACTTCACATTCTTTTCTGGAAAAATATGAATATTAAAAAGGTAAACTAACCCTAATTACCATTTCATCAAAGGTGGTAAAGTTTCACAACTTCTACGGATTGCAAAAGTTGTCCATAACAACCAAAAGAAAGGAAAGGTTACTCGTAGTAGCTTTACTAAAGCCTCATAACATGCCATCACTACATTTGATAATGAACAGTTATTATGAGGTTTGAAAAGCTTTTAGTCCTTCAAAACTGCAGAGCTGCCTCATTTGGGGGGTTGGGGATCTTAAATGTTGTTGCTGGGCCACAAAAGGAGTGATGGGACGCTTGCCAGGAGGATACGGGAAGGTCAAAGCATTTTGTACATACAGTAATAGCACCTCTCTCCACACGGTCTCCACCTTATCTCCTGGACTGGCGTTAAGAAGGTGGGAGCAAGTGTGGGCAGGTAAGAGGAGCTGGGGCTGGTGGGTAAAAAGAGTCTGTCTCATGAGTGCAGTTGGAAGGCCACCCGAGTCTAACTGGGCTCCACGCGCAGCTTTTTTCTGTTGGGCGGCTCGTCTGGCTCTGATTCTGAGCTGGAGTCAGACCCGCCGTCGAAGGCGGATACCGCGCTCCCTTTGCGGTTTGTGTACAAGCTGCTGTCAGAGGAGTAGTTCGTCTGGAGCTGAGTGTTCCCCTTGGCCTTCTCCAGAGCACGGACTGCAAGACAGAAAATCATTTGGTAAAAGCATAAAGGGAACATCGGAACTGACTCTTTACTTCTGATTCCACAGCCTACCTTGTTGCTCCAGCAGTGCATTTTGCTTTTTTAAATCATCAATGTCTTGCTGGTGGGTGTGGTTCTTTCTCCTCATGAACTGGATGTATTCCGTGGCTTTGTCTAGTATCTGTGCTCGGGAAGCCTGTAGAACAGCAACAATAGCTGTGAGGCAAAGCTGCAGAGTCTTTGCTTACACAGGACTAATAAAACTCAATAAAAAGTACTTCAGATGTATGTTTTAAGTAATATTAAACTACAAACTAGAGTTAAAAAGAACTATTCCAGAGGTCAGCAATTATTGCTACAAATACCAACATTGGCAAAGTGAGAGAAGCAGCCTCACTCCTCCAGACTAAATCCCACTACTGCTAACTGAACACTGACCACACCAAGCCGATAAACAGCCAGGTGCATCTGCTTGTTGCCATGGAGGTAGACAGGAACAGAAGTCAGGAGGGTGTGATGCTGCTTCCTTATGTCAATCAGACTGTCACGTTTCTGTGTCACCCATAACTGTGTGTTCAGCTGTTTGGCTTAAAAGTCATGTCAAATGTATGATGCCACATTTATGTTGTTGGGAAACAGTCTGAAGACTGCTGGAACGCCCGAAAGCACACTTAGCTTTACACATTGAAAGTATATTTGCTATATAAATCTACATAGATCTATGCTCTATGAAGCTTCAGAATTGCATACATGATTGACGGGCATTGAAAAAAGTCTTTATTCCCCCATTATGATTAGTGATGTAGATTTTTTTTCTCCTGAGAGTCAGTGATGAAAATAATCCATAAATGGGGCCATTTTTACTTCAAAATGTACACAAAAAGCCACCCAAACTATTAATGTTAGGGGTGACCAAAATAATCGTCTTTCATCAGAATCAACATTCTTTTTCATCAAGATTCTGAATTTTTTAAAAATTCCCAAGAATCCAGTTCTTAAAAGACTTGACCACTGTTGAATCGACTGCTAAGTGACAAAGACATATTAAACTTTGCAAGGTTAGCTAAATTATTTAAAAAAAAATAATAATCAGTTTTCTTCCAACTAATGTAACAGTTTGTCAGAACTCTTTCTGGCTTATAAAGGAACGGAGTTAATTAGCACGTTTGGTTACTAAAAGAGGACAGTATGAGAATTGAATGTGAATCGGTTTGAATCGAGAATCGATACAGAATCAAATTGTCACCCCAAGAATCTAAGTCGAATTGAATCTTGAGTAGCTGCAAGATACATATCCCTAATTCATGCTGATTAGAAACTGATCAATTTTTACTATTTGTGCCCAACATATTTAAAAAGACTGGCATGATACGCTGCAATAAACAACCAAAGAAATCCCCAGCATCATACATCGGCCATAGCCAGTGCTATTCGACCTAAACTCCTTGTGTACACCATGAAAAGGAAAGCAAATTCAGAGGAATCTCTACTCAGTCTAGTTCAGCTGTCTGTCTGCAGATTTAAAATATCTGATTTCTAAATGCTTGGAAAAAAAGGGATAGTTTGAACCAGAAACACTGTGACAAAAATGGATGCAATCTCTGTGACCTCTGTGTACACTCCAATTCTGAAGCCACAAGTTTAGCATTTGGGTCAAAGACAAACTAAAAACAAGGAAAACATTCCCAGGGGAGCAACTTGACCAACACGAGGTGGAAGAAGCTCTCTGATCCAAAGATCAAAGCAGTGTAACCACATGTAGGGTAGTTTTTCCTGAAGTGTGGGGCCCAGCTAAGCTGCATTAAACAGACTTCTTGTACTGTTAGCGAACATGACCAACTCATGACAAATGATGATGAATCAACAACAGACATGTCAACAACCTCAAAACTAAGACAAGACTTATCTTGCCATTGGATTGACCAGTACAATGGAAGGTAATGAGACCACACTATGTCCTATGTCTAAAAATATTTGCATCTTGCATTTTTCTTTTTGATGAAAGGGAAGCCCTGCAGAAAAAGCCTGAGAACCACTGGTGTAGTGAAAGCCAGGGATTCAAATCTTAACCAGAGCAAACAGCATAGGGTCAAATATAACGAAATATTAGAGAAAGAAAACAACAAAAACAACCAAACTTCTAAGGGGCGTATAATCACATTAATGCCACAGAAACCATACTTAAATCTTAAATCAAAAAAATACTTAAATCCCATTTTTTGAAGTCAGACATGCTCCACAGTCCCCGTCCTGGGCCTAGAAATTAAAAGACACAGCCAATAACAACTCACCTCACTTGAAAAATAAGGCAAAGTGCCTCTGAAATGCAGAGAGCAGAAAAGCTTTCAGTTTATCGCTTGGCACGGTACTAATTTGTTGTCAGCGAAATGGTTTGTCAGTTGTATTTGCCCCGAGATGTAACAGGTCAACCAGAAAAAGTCTAACACTAATGAGCAGAAAAAGGGCCATATCGTCAACTGTAATAGCAGACTTGGACATCCTTCTGCCAACTGAACTGATTCCCTTTCTGTCCTTGTATGCTGGAAAAAGGAACGCAGTATGTACGTCTAACATAACATTACATGTTAAACTCAGACTTAGATAACATAATGGCTTTTGGATTCCAAATCAACATAATTCATTTCAACATATCTTTGTCTCACCTTTTCCCCTTGTAATGAAGGCACAGAATCTCGTAAACTGTGGAAGCTGTCTTTGATGTGGTCCCTGCGTTTGCGCTCCAGCGCGTTGTGATGTGCCCGTTTATCTGCCTGAAAAGAGACAATCCCCGGTTAACACTGGAATGATTTGGTAGGACAGACCAAATGTACCCCATTCACTCACTCACTAAAGCCAGAAAGATTTTGCTCGATTCTGCAGATTTGCTGCAGCTGTAAGGGGTCGATTTGTGTACATGTCCTAACATAACTCAGCAGGAACCTTCTACTTAATACTGTCCAGAGATCACAGTCTGCATGTAAAATGGGTTTAAGCATGGGGATGAAGATTGTAGTTGGGACTAAGACTGGGCTGCTTCTTATATTTGAGAAAATTCAATTTAAGTCAAACATTGAAGCAAAAATGAAAACATGAAAAATCCACAACTGAGTCTTTGACTTGACTGCAATTAAATCGTTGATGTTTTTGACTTGTTTTTGATAGTGAAAGTAGTTTCTTCTTCCCTGACCTTGTTCTCATTAGCTGTTCTCTGTTCTCAAGGATGATAAGTGCTTTGTGACAAGTTATTATTATAATTTGAAGACCAGGAACTCTCAAAAGAACAGTTCATTTAAACACTTTAGATTATAAACTCAATCTTGCCTCTAGCTCCAGCTTATCTTGTTAAGCTATTGAACTATTCAAATCTAACCAAGGCAAAACCATTGTCCTTTTCATTTCTCCAGTCCCCTTATCAGGCCTGGCCTGGCCTAAACACACAAAAAGATGTGCAAGGCTTCCAGTCTTACTTTATTCATCACCACCTTGGTGTAGTTTACTTCTATGTAAATGATTGAAATTAGCTTCACTGTCAGGATTACTATTTGATCCTCTGAACAGGGACTGCTGTTTACTGACAGTAGGAAAATGAATGCACATATTACAAATAGAGAACAACGAATATAACTCCCGTTTACGTTGTCAATCATTAAGAGTTAGCATTTGATTATGTATGTGCAGGTTATCAGATTCCAGAAACAACATAATATCAACACTGACAAACCCTGCAAAGTTTGATCAGGTTCTCCTCTACTATGTGAAATCATTGATGTTGCGGTTTATGTGTAAATACATGATGGAAGTATATCTACTATATCCTAATTTATTCGGTACTTTTTTGTGATATGAGTAATGTGTCCTTTAATAAAGTTTTATCTATCTATCTGTCTATGTCTGTTTGTGGGTGTGTACATTTGTGCAAAAAAAGAAGAAAATCTTCTACCTTTCTATAAATAGCAAGCAGGCAAAAAAAAAAATTGACTGAATATTTCAAACAAAACGAACGCAAAAATTATATGCATCATTATTTTCTCACTTTTTTAAATCCCCAATTCATATTTTCTATAGGTAAACATAGGTTATTGCAATACTGGTGCCGTTTTGTTTACCCAGCATCGTGGAGCCCTGCTGGAGTATAACGGTAACGTGCAGAGGGCTCTGGCAATACGTGCGATACGAGATGTACTCGGAGGACATCGAGTACTTCGTGCCCTTTCTATGCTAGTAATCTGAATTAGCCATGTGAATGAAAAGGCGCAATACGTGTATTTCGATCATTTTCCAATTTAAAGACACAATATATATGAAAGAAGTGTTTCATTTTAATAGATTGTAAGCTAGGAAGTCTGTTAAACAAGTCAATGCTAACGTTAGGGATTACAACGTTCGGGTTGTTGTAAAGGAGCTGCTATCATTTTAACACCTTTCTAAACAACGTCAGGAAAAGCACGTGTTTCATAAATTGTGTGTATTTCAACTAGAAAGAACAAATTTAAACATTTCGTCGTGCATCAGACAGATAAGCTGACCTTGCGTGCAGCAACAGCTTAACTGCTGTTTATAAATGTCGCATAACGTTTTCAATGGCCGCAAATTCAACTTAATCTAAACCCTTTAAAAAATATACAACCAATAATTATTTTAAAAAGGGTATTTAATATTTTTAATGTGTAACTGACTGCCATTTTTTTTACAAGAATAAGGACAACCTTGAGGCATCCAGTGCCGTCAATTTATTTAACGACTTGCTGTTTTATGTTAAACAGCTAACGCTACAATGCAGCATAGATTGTTACCACACCGAAGGTGTGATTTGTGTTTTCTAGCCAGCACTAAAAAAAACTTTTCGTAGTAGCTACCTCCCTGTTTGTCTCAGAAAAGCTAACATTAGCCGAGAAAGCCAACTAGCTAGCGAGCTAGCAGAAAGAGATAGCTTCGCCTGGGAGAAATGTTTAGGCTGCAGCTCTGCTAATAAGCTGGCTAGCTACTTGTGGAGGAAACTAAAACACATACATCGCTGTCGACTTCGATGTCATCGTTTTCACTCATTCTTCGGTTAAAAAAAAGTAAGAGAAAATAAAACAGACAGCTGTCAAAACAAAGTGCAGCGACAACTGGAGGCGAATACAATATAGCGCGGAGCTCTGCTAGAGCAGAGACATGACGAGCAACCGTTTTTCCTACACGTGATTCGCCTACACATGGAAGGCAAAACACACACAGCGCAGGCGCAATAAAAACAAGGCCTTGTGGGAAATGTGGTATATTTATTTTACATGCCCCATAAAAGATAATGGCTATTACTGAAAGTACAACTACATTTCCCTAATGCACAGAGATTTTGACGCGCCTACAGATATATACAGTTATCCTCCACAAGTTGCAAATACAGCAGCCTGAGGACTGGCAGTTTTTCTGTGCTGGAGATCATAATATTCTACATTATACTGTTGAAATGTATCGGAAAACACGACCTCATTACTCTGGTCCCAATAACTTTGCCTGGCTTTGAATCTGTGCACTTAAACACGATGCAACATATTTATATTAAAAATAACCTTAATGCAAACAGGATTTTGCATAGTGTGAAGTTGAAAGGGATATTGCTAGATGTGTACTGGAACAAGGCTGTTGTACTTCTTCCAGCATATGATTATGAGAGCAGATGGCGGCCTTGCACATTTCAGTTGCCCTCCCCCACCTTCCATCCATAGCTGCTCATTTGCCTCCATAAGACCTTTAAATAGCCTTTGCAGCAGAAACATCACAGCTTATAAACATACTGCAGTATTACATTAGTTTGCTTTATTTTCAGAAATGTTCATTGTCTTATATGGATGATACTTACAAAAGGGCTGCATTACTTGAATAATGCAACACCAGGCATCACCAAATGATGTTATTACACACTGGTTTAATCCCTGTTTTGTTTCAAATGATCTAAAACCTTGTTTTTTTCGTTTCTTTTTTTTAACCCAAAACTCTAAAGACACAATAGGGGAACTCAAATGAACAGATTAAAACAAATAATACATTAGGTTATCTATTCATTCCTTGAAGCCCTTCCATGCATTTCATTGTTTATTCAGTGGTCAGTGGTATCTGATTGTGGATTAGTGTAATCCAAACTCTTACATCTAAGCTGCTATTTTCAGTTACTGTTTGTAAATATAGTAGTAAAACTTGACCCTCCCCAGTTCAACAATGGATAGTGAGACCGAGCAGCAGCGTTCAGTGAGCTGGAGACATTACCAATTCGAAAACAGAAATGATAATACGCACACGGTTTTGTTTTAGGTGTCCCTTGAAAACACATACATACAATAAACTGAAACTACAGTGGTGGATTTTAATCTGAAAAGTTTCACAGATTTATTTAGGGTATTTCAGTATGCTAGCTGCAAACAGAAGACGTGTACTGACAATATGCAAATAATTTGAATGGAACAATAAAAACAATATTAGATCAATATTAATTTCTTGTAGTGTTAGCTTAACCAGAGATTAGAATATTATTGTTCACATTCAGTTGAGCTGACACACATTCTGTCACAGGCCAGGAAAATTTAATTTCCACCTCTAGATGCTGATATTCAAAAACTGAATGTTTTTCTGATAAAAACAAAAGCAATAAACCTTAAACGGCATCCACCTTTCCTTACATTCTGGCTGACTTTTTCAAAATACAACATGTTTCCTACATTTACTCTTAATTTTTGAACTCATAAAGAAAAATACCTTAAAATCAGAGTGGTAAGATCTGAGTCATAATGACTGTGTTTCCTAATCGCCTTATTCACTAAATATTAAAACCTTCCTTTGGAAACCAACGATAAGACTCCAAAGCAAACTCCTCTGGCAGGTTACATAAGATTAATTAAAATCTTAATGAGGTGAAATGAATGGAGTGCCTATTTAATGTACATGTACAGAGGGAACAGCATTCTTTCCACATAATCAACCCCTCTGCTTCCACACTTTCCCACAGTTCAGTGCCTTGAAAAAGGGAAATAGCAGGGGAGCAACTCATAGTTGATGCCAGATGAATTCTGGTAAATAGCAAAAAAAAAAACAACGACGAAAAAAACCCTGGACTTACTGGAACTTGTAAAACAAGTTATATCAAGGGTTCTTTTGTGAATTTCTTGTGAAGCAGATAGAAGCTTTTACATCAGCAAGTTGTTGAGAGACCATGTGACAGCGGGGCTCAAATACAGGGAAAAGGGGTTAGACATAAGAATGTGAGCCAACACTGAGACGAGTGTGTGGGTGAACACTGTTTGAAGCTGCAGCTGGTGCCGTGCCTGAAATGAAGGTAAGAAGGTGCCTAATGTTACCTATCCTATCATTGCATCTTGTTTTTAAATCTAAATTTGATCTAAAATGTATTTGTGGAGTTGTGTGAAACTTACAGTATCTGCATCTGTGCAGCTCAGTATTATGTTTCTTTCTTCAGTTTTAATCAGTGTAGGCACAATAGTATTTGTTCCATCAAGCACTGATGATAAATTCAATTCTTTTTCTGAGCTACAATATAAAATATTACTTTTGTGATGGTTGTAATGTGAATCTATATTCCTGGATTTGGAAAAAAAGTGTGTAAAAGCTGACTGCAGCCAGCTCAACACAGCAAACAGTGGCACTTAATTTCAAATACAAGACTTTTTATCATGTTTAAATATTCTGATGTATCATATAAATCAGCCATTTTTGAATAAAATGCAATTTGCTTCAGACAGAAGAAAATGTTGTTGTAATAGAGTGATCTGAGATTTTTTTGAAGCCTCTAGTTCTACATCTGGTGACACCAGAGGTGATCGTATTTGAACAGGAGGGTAGAAGTTGAGTTTCATTTTACAGCACAGTGATCCGAAGAAATAAATCCAGATACAGATGATGACACACGAATGACACTCGTTACCTTAGTGCTTCATGACCCTGAAGTTTGTTGAATGAGAGTGTCTGGAACCAAGCCGTAGTTCACTCTGAACAATAAGTGACAGTGATCTTCCTGTTTGTCCTGTCCATAATTATGACTAGAACAAACTTGTACCCGGCACAGCTGTACCAGCAGAATTATCTGCCAATATTTTCATCAGTTGCAGGAAATATGTTGTTTTGCAGGAAGAACATTATTTGTTGCTACAATGCTGTAAACATTTGCACATTTAATGATTTCAAACGTTTTTTGTCAAACATTTTTAAACAAAGATTAAAAAGTTGTTGAAGTTTCAAGTGACAGCAAACTATCATGTCGTGCAAACTTCTGGACAAGTCTAACAGCCAAAAAAAGTTTTGGATCTGATTTAGATTTTTTTGTGAAAAACAGAAGTTTGCTCTCTTCTCTAGAGTCCCCGATGGCATTTTGTTGTGATTTATGATAGAATGTGTCGGATGTGTATTATGGCTTGAATGTTGAGATTCAAAGGTAATTTGTGGAACATAAAAACCACACTGCAATCCAGAAAATCCCACTAAGTCCTGCAATCCAGCAGGATTTAAAGCTGGAATTGTAACGTGACATAATACCCCCCCCCAACCTCCCCTCTGTAGCTTTCTCATCAAAGTAAAAACATGAACAGAAAATACTACAATACATTTCTTGCAATTTTTCCCATAAGTGTAAATAACAGACTTTTTTCATACCTGTGGTCTTTATTTAAGGATTTTACTAAAGCGGTAAAGTCTACACAGGGCCAAAAGTGTCGGCTTGTTTTGCTCTTGTGAGAAGACCTGCAATGAATACTAAGTGCTTCATTTCGACATATCACCGAGTCTCTTTTGTGACTGAATTCTGCACATGCAGTTCAACTTTTTTAGCAGATCCTATCTTCCCCCCATAAGTACCAGCATGTGTCTTATAAACAAATACAAAAACAGAACATTTATGCATTTCATTTGTGTGACAGATGAAATCAACGGGGCAGTAAAAAAGGTCTATGAAGAAGCTCTGGAATGAACGTGACAAGAGGCTACGTGGAAACAGGCAACATCTTTCATGATGGAAACAGATCTGGCAACGGCAGCACGGGCATCCTGAACATTTCCAGACCCATGGACATAGCTATAAATGTTCTAACCATCACTGTACTCTTCATAACTATGATTTCCCTTGGTTGTACTATGGAAATCTCGAAAATTAAGTCCCATCTCCTCAAGCCAAAAGGGGTAGCCATCGCTCTGTTGGCCCAGTTCTGCATCATGCCGCTTACGGCTTTCTCTCTGGCCAAGTTACTACAGATGGATCCCATAAAGGCGGTGACTGTGCTCATCTGTGGCTGCTGTCCAGGTGGAAGCTTATCAAACATCTTTTCCTTACTAGTGAAAGGTGATATGAATCTCAGGTAAACCATCGCCAATGTACTGCCCTTATTTTTAGCAGTCGGGATAAACCTTTTGATCTTTTTAATTGTATATGTCCTTCTCAGTATTGTCATGACAACCTGCTCCAGCATCTCTGCCTTGGCTCTCATGCCTTTGCTGCTCTACATCTTCAGTCAAGGCTTCTCTGGTCTGGAAAATGCCGTGCCGTACATCGGCATCATTACCACCCTTGTGCTCACCCTGGTGCCTTGTGCTTTCGGCATCCTCATCAATCACTACAAACCAAATTACTCATCAACTGTCAAAAAAGTAAGCCTGATAAAAGTCAAACTGAGCCTACATATGCAGCGGATTTGACTTTCTTTGACAGAAAAGTGAGACAGCATGGCAGCAGAAATATTTCCATAAACAGATAAATACAACATGAAGCTTCTTTGAACAATAACGCCTTTTAGCAGGTTCGCCTGTGTTTTAAAACTTGAACACATCACAATGTCCTCTGTGGAAAAGGCCTGTGGGTCAGAAAGATGTTTATCAAAGCTATTCAACAGAGTAATTTGCACTTGTATAGTATAAGACAACGAGCCCTTCTCTGTTAATAAAGACCAGATCTTGATGCTCCCAGATGTTTCCTCCAGCTGAAAACAAAAAGAAGAAAACATTGTAGACAAGATTCAACACATGCTTAAAAGGAGTCAATTTATCCTTGTAATATGTTTTTGCTCTATTGACAGGCTGGTCTCAGCATGTTGATCATCTCCAGCATCATACTTGCCGTCCTTTCGAGTCTTGCAGTCAAGGATGTAGTATGGATGATTTTCATGTCGGACGTTATCTCTGTGGCTGCACTGATGCCTCTGATTGGCTTCATGCTGGGATATGTCATGTCTGTCATTTGCAGACTCAGTCCACAGTAAGTGAAAACACACCATTCACCCTTCCTTTTGTCTTTAACATTCGTGTTTAGTGCAAGACAACATCCGACCTTACCTACTTATCAAATATAACAGGCACATCTGAGTGGTAAAATGATGCAAGCAAAATTTCTCACTGCTTTTAGATGCAGCAGGACCATCTCCATGGAGACAGGATGTCAAAACATCCAGCTGTGCACCGCCATTCTTAAGGTGGCCTTTTCTCCACAGGTCATTGGTCCCATGTTTCTCTTCCCTCTGTTATACATCACGTTCCAGTGTACTGAGGCCCTTCTATTAGCCCTGTGTTTCAGATGTTGCCAAACAGTGTAGCCACAAGCTGCGGGTAAGTGGAACAGCTGTCTGCATGTTTTTGTGGTGTGAGGTGAGACAAGCACATGCAGTCATGCAAAACAAGTGCAGCTTTCAGTCTTTTGAATTTAGCTTTAAGAAACTGGGAGCTTCACATCACCCTTCTCTTAAGCAGACAAGAATACGGAAGAGCGTCGATGCTCAACAAGAGGATGTGACAGCGCCAAAGATGACTGGAGAGGTTTGCTGATGAGATGAGCCCTGGATGCAGCCATTTAATGCTAATTTGCCACCTGTTTATGCATCAAACTTAAGATGGCAACTGAAAGACTGCTGAGGCATTTGCAACCATTACAACTCTCATTTTCTTTTTGATCAAGCTTACAATGAGATCAAAATTGAAATAAAAAGTTAATTGAAATATGACATTTGGTATTTGTTCTTTTGGCCAGTAAAAGAATGAGATTTACAAAGTTTCTTGCTTAATATAAGTGCTTAAAAAGAAAGAGTCGCAATTCCAATTTACAAATCTAACATTTTTCCTGTAAGTCAAAACTTTAATAAAATACAAAACCACTTGAGAGTTTAATGTCAGATGTGAAAAAGAGGAAAAGGATAAGGTTGTTTGAACACATCAAATAATATTTAATCAAAATGATCCGATATATACAGAATAAACATAACTTCAAACTTTTTACATACAATAAAATACCATCTTAACAAACAAACAAAAAAAAAGAAGGATTCATATCTCAGTCCAAAGTAAACTTAATGGACACAGTCGCATAAAGTGAACACTGACATTACACTAATCTGTACACTTAAGCCTTTTTTTGTGACTGATCATCCCAACCACTGTAACAGTGTCACATGTAACGTGTCTGCAGCAGAATTCAAATCAAAACTGCAACATGAAAAGACCTATTTTTAATAGTTTCCATGAGCGGTGGAGGCATCAATAGAAGCCATGGCTGATCAACAGCATTCTGGGCACAAATAAATACATACACACTTCAAAGTTCAAACAACAATTTTCCAGCATCCTCAATAAATTAACAGGATAATATTTTCTGCTGTACATGTGATGTGTTTGACAAAACCACGGGCAATACCACTAAGCGGTGGAGGCATTTAACTGACATTCATTTTTAAAATTCCTTTTTTCACATATTATAGACACAGGTGCATAGAAGTGGAAAGCTAAGGCCATTGGGGAAGGGAGGTGGTGGGGGGTGGGAGGAGGTTGAGGATGAATAGGAAAACATATTTGGAAAAATGAAATATGCTGAATCCGGCTCTCCTGGGTGGAAAAACAGACGTGTCACACAATGATGGAGAATGACACAAGTCATGATTAACTGAGGATTTGAAATCAGAAAAATCTTTGAAGACAATGTCAGGAATGTTCATAACTTAAAAAAAAAACTATATGGTTTTATGACCTTCATGCGTGTTTGCAAATATGGGTTTTAAGTGATGATGTGCATGGTTAAAGAAAGGTACACAGATGACAGTGTTAGTTCCAAAAATGAATTAACCTGAAACACATTCTATCAAACTGCCTGTTTCTGTGACTTGTTACACGTTTTTAAACTGTGTTTCAGATATAAGACAAACATACATACATACCGTGGCAATGCCTAGAAAAATGTAAGTATGTATGTACATGTGAATCTCTTCTCTGCTCTCCTCTGGGAGACTGAACCCCAGCTTTGCTCAGAAAAGTTGGCCTCATCTGTGCTGACAATCTCCTGCTCACCAGTACAGGTCAGTATCAAGCTGGTTTGTCTCTGGTTAATCCCAATGCTGCAGCATGTTTCAGGCCTCCTTCAGTAATGGCATATCTGTAGGCAACACACAAAAGCCTGTATTATTTCAAAGCAAAGATTTAAATAATTATATGTATTCTTTTTTTTCCATCAACAAAAATAAATAAATAAGAAAAGCTTTACCATCAGAGTAGTCCATCTCAGAGTCTAGAGACAGACTTTGCTGGTCACTGCCTGCAGATGGCCTTCTACGTGAGGAGGAAGTGCCTCCGCCAGCACCTGCATGCTCCAGAACCCAAGCAGATGAAGAGGTTGGTGAGGAAGATGAGGATGGTGGTAAAGGGTGGACCACAGCCATCTCTGACTGTTGCTGTTTGAGGGACGAGGGCCTCGCGGGGCTGGCCTCTGTGGCTGCAGCATGCTGACCCTCAGCCAGCACAATCTGGACTCGTGACTCAGAGCTCAATGTTGACGATCCACTGTTGCAAACAGCCTCCTCATAGGAAGGTAACATCACCTGGACTCCTTCCACCATGAGCGAGACAGGCTGCCCGGACACACCCTGATCACGTCTACATGTGGTGGACAATTAGAAATTAAGAATCTGTCTGCATAGTCTTCATTAACTGACTTTAAATGTAAGATAGAGGGAAGACTCACCGATGGAAGCTCTTGAGTTTTGGCTGCACAAGTACAAACAGCACAACCAGGAGCAGAATAAGAGCCACTGAGCTGGCTGTGGAAGCAACTATTGACAATGCAGGCATCCCCAAAGGCAATGATGGATTGTGGTCTGCGAGTCAGATAAACAATTAATGTCATTATTTGCACAACATTTTTATCTGAACACTTAAAACCATGTCATCTGCTCTTTACCCTGCTCCATGACGCAGCTCAGTTCCATTTGGCTGTCCCATACCCCATACTGACAGGTAAGGTATTTATAGTCTCCTTTCAGAACATAGCCTTCATCACAGAAATATTCAATCACAGTGCCGTGAGAGAGTCTTCGGCATGGGGAGGGGTGGCATGTGTAGCCTCCGTTCTCGGGCTCATATGGAGACTGGCATACTGTTGAGGGAAAGCAACAACAAAAAACCCCAAAAATGATTAATTGGACACATCAGTTTGATCAGTTTTCCAAATAAAATACTATTCAACACAAAGAATAAAAGTAATGTTTAGATTTTGGGGCCAAATTAAAAGACCAATCTGTCAGTGTTAAGATAATTACTAAACCTTAATATCTACTGAAAAATATGCAAACACTCAAAGTTTGTCCATGTAGGCTAACTTAATTTTAATGCATTCATTCAAATATGGCAGTGAAGCTTGACAATCACTGTGTCCTCAATTGGATTTGGCATTAACATGCCTCTTGTGAGTTGTCAGTTTATCAGTCATAAAAACTTGCATTGTCTGCTGTCCTGTGGAGCTGGTTTGTGATAAAATCCCCATTATGTCTGTAGTTCATGAAAGCACAATAAAAATTCTGAATTATATTAGACTTAATGCAGATCAGCCAACCCATTGAAAGTGTTTACCATCACTGCGTAAACAGCGGGGAGATTCAGAAGACCAGTGTCCCAGTGCAGTACAGGTGAGGATGCCGGGGCCCTCCAACACGTAACCACTGTCACAGTTGTACTGTAGTACTGTGCCCACTGGAAACAAGCTCCTGTTACTGTCTGTCAGATTAGTTGTGCCATACTGCACCATCGAGGGTCTTACACAACCTTAAAAAGGGAAAGAAAAATAAAAACTATTTAACTAAAATGAACAAATATAAATCCCATTTATGTTGCATCTAATTTAATAATTAAAAAGTTTAACATGTTTTAGCAAATAGAAGTGAGTTCAAAGTAGTACAAGCCTTTGTAATTATCATTTAAAGTTTCAATCTACATATTCATTCACCTTGTTCGATGACGCAGCTAATTGGCATTTGGTTGTCCCATTTTCCAAAGCGACAGGTGCGGAACTTATAGTCTCCTTTCAAAATGTAACCCTCATCACAGAAGTACTGTATCACAGTGCCATGAGAAAAACGCCTGCATGGGGAGGGATGGCAGGTGTAACCACCATTTTCTGGCTGATACGGAGGCTGGCACACTGCCCAAAGAAAGAAACAGTTCATTACTGTACATTAGCGTCAGAGAAATGTGTAGCTATTCTAAGGTTCTAAAATGTCTCATTTTTGCAAATCTACTTGTAATAAATTCTTGCTTTGTATAAAACTCCAAATATAATGATCCTTTAATTAAAATTCCATATAATGCATGTGATTCTTAGAGGCAAAATTCAGAAAGGAGGTCTTTGTTTACCATCACTCCGTATGCAGCGAGGGGGTGAAGACGACCAGTCTCCCACTGTGGTGCAGGTGAGGATGCTGCGTCCAGCTAAGAAGTAACCGGGGTCACAGCTGTACTGTAGCACTGTACCCACTGGGAATGAGCTCTTGTTGGTGTCCGTCAGATTAGTTGAACCATGCTGCACCATAGAGGGTCTTATACAGCCTTAAAAGGAAGAGAATAATAAAAAATACTTGTTTTATTTTGGGATTTCTCTTTATGTAAAGAGCTTTGAGAATTTTTTTTGCAGTGAGTTAGTGTTAGATAATAAAATTCAAACTATTCATCGCTGAAACAGCAGAATATGTTCAACATATCTCAGTTTACAAACTGATTCATTCACAAAACTAAAACTTTTACTGGCATGCTTTTTGTTGACAGGTGCACTTTTACAACTGAGAACATAAGCGCTGTCAAACCTTTGCTCAAACAACTGATCTGCATGGGGCCATCCCAATTACCATCTTGACATGTCAGATAGGGATAATCTCCACTGAGCGCAAAGCCTTCATTGCAGAGAAACTCAATGATTGTGCCATGTGAAAACAACCGACAGGGGGACGGGTGGCAGGTGTAACCCCCATTCTCAGGTTTGGAGAGTGGCGGACATGCTGATAAAGACAACAACAGAACACAAAATTTACCAGCCCATCCTTAAAAGTTGCTCAGTTGTAATACTTCAAAACTTTTATGTCTTAACTTGTTACTTACCACCACTGCGGATACACTGAGGAGGTTCAGAGGACCATCGTCCCAGTGTGGTGCAGGTGAGGATGCTGGGTCCATCTGGAAGGTAACCAGGGTCACAGCTGTACTTAAGAACTGTGCCCACTGGGAACGAGCCCCTGTTAGTCTCTGTGAGGTTTACCCAGCTGTTCTGGACCATGTATGGCCTCACACATCCTGTGGATAACAGGACCAGAGAAGGAGAATTTCATATGAGCTGTCCGGTTTTTCATGTCACTCAATGCACTGCATATTAAAGGTGATCAAGAATGGTTGAGTGGGGTATTAATCCTTGTTCTGTGATGTGATAAGTAGCCAAAATAAAAATTGGTTGGGTCTGTAATGGTTCAGAACCTTCTTAAAAGGCTGTCCAAAGTGTGTGTTTGGTGAATAACACATTGTTTTTCCCTTTTTGGCGTCGTTTCTGAGCTTATCTGGCAACCTCATTAAGAAATGCACGTAAAACGTCGATGTCATTCGTCGTCGCTGCAAACTACACTCCGTGATTGGCTGGCGCCATTGCCTTCACTGCTAATA